>CM052323.1:2715336-2755127 GCA_028455615.1 Lasioglossum zephyrum | reverse complement strand
CGATATGGAGGCAGTAGATGAGCCGTGATGCGACGTCGATCGGTCGCGATTCACGTTGGGAAATTGCGACGATTCGACGGGCGCATCCCTTCCGCGAGATGAAACGAGCCGAAAATAGTATTGCGGCAGAACAGCGTCTCGCATCGACGGGGCCGAAAGCGTGGCTGAAAACGCTAAAACGATATCCATTAATCCGTTGCCGATCGGAGTTCGCCCGGCGCGGCGATATCATCCCGGCCGCATTCAACCGTTAATGCCGAAGGTTTCGGCCGTTGTAATTGCTGGCCGTTCGATTCCTCCGGCTGCGAGTTAATTAGCGGGAACGCTCCGACGTAAATCGCTTTGCGAATCCAGTTATTTCGTTGCGAGTAAACATCGCTGCCGCGTGGCTCGTTGCTCGCCGAAAAACTGTGCTACCCGATACACGGAATCGCCTATACGCTGTTTCAATATTAAATACTTGCTGTTCGGATTGGAAACGTTACGTAGGAAATAGCTTCAGTATGAATTTCAATCGTTTCCGGCAAAAACGAAACTACCGAGGTATTAAAAGAATTGAAGGATTAGCATTTTAACGGGGAAAAAGAACCCTTTCTTTCCGGACAGACATTGTCGCGAGAATTGTCCTAGACTTGCACGAAGGCGTTTAACGTTTACTTTGAAACACGCGCAAAAGCTCTGCAGCTTCTATTCGCGGCAGCAATCGGCCGAGCCGTCCGGAGTTGATCCTTCTCCGTTTTCCCTCGTCTTTCCGTCGAGAAAGAGGGTTCGAGGCCATTTCAACCCTAACTCGGCAGCTGCAACAGTCTCTTTCGATCGAAGTTAATCAACTCCAAATTCCTCCAGATACAATGATCAAAGTGTATCCATCGGCGTTCTCCTCCACTTCCATTTAGACGGACGCGCCCGCGGACGGTTTATTTCGCGCGTTTCTCTTTGCTTTGTTTCGCTTTCTTTTCTCGCTTGCTTCCGACCAGGAGGAGAACCTATATAGAATCCTCCGAACCAAGCGAAAATCATTTGTATCTCGATTACAGTCGTTCTACGGAGTTCGAGAGCGAGAACGCGAACATCATCCTTTCTCGTCGATCTCTCCGCCAGACCGTTTTCCGTTGAAACGCTGCCCTTCGGGGCGAAACGGAAAAACGTTTTAAAAGTAGCCTCCGGGGAATTTATGAGTTGAAACGAAAGCGGCGGGGGATTTTATCGAGCCATTCCTGTCGTATCGATTCCGTCGCCTCTTCCCAAACCGCGCGCTCTCTGTCCGTTTGCGGTAACCGCCAACGAAATCGAGATGATCTAGTTGTTCCTTTTCTTATTGGCACGGGCGCCGCGTTGGTTAACGCGTTGATTGCTGTGTTTCATCGCGTATGTGCAATGCTATACTTTTCACCGTGTAACTGGTTTATTTTTACCGTGGCCGGTCTGAGGGAAAGGAAATTCTTGTTCGGGTTTGTTGGGACTGAATGAGAGCAGAGAGGGATAGACCGCATTTGTTGCGAGGAATAGAAAATATTCATGCAAAATAAAAATGTTCTGCATTGATTGTGGGAAGCAGAAGTAAAAAAAAATTGATTTCATTTCCTAATGACTTTTTTTATATTAAAAACAGTATGACAATGGTCTTGAATTTTTCTAATCTTCCACTGTTTTATACTTTATCTAAACAATTTTTCTATGTGCGATGCTATACTTTCCATAGGAGATCTTTCCATAGGAAATCCTCGGAACTGCCACTGTTCTTTTTATATTTGGCCGTTCGGAAAGTCAGTCCGTTTCCTCAACCGAAAATAAAGGCAATTTGTTACCATGTAGAATGAGTTTTATGATATTTTTTAGTTTTATGATATTATGCATTTATAGAGAATCGAGAGTCTACTTATCAGTTTCGCATTCGTTAGGAATATAATTTACATTCACTTCACGTATTTTTTAAAAGCAATTGTTCGCCAGCCGACGTGTTAACGCCACGTGCGACACACACGTTTTCAATTTCGAGCACGTTTATACTGGCCGTTATTGGTTGGTGATTCTATATGTAAAACTTTGACGAAAAAAGAGGAATAACACATTTTTTTTTGTTTGAAGGCTCGTTCTTGTGGCAATCGAGTTTGAAAATTCGACGACTGTACGCGTCATTATGCTTTGTACATTGCTCGGGAAATTAGGACATTCGTGTGTCGAGAATTCAAATGAAAATCTAGCTTTTTTTATAATTCCGTACAATTAATATAAAATATAAATATTCGATTAATGCGTATATTTTCGTGCAAAACATTGCGAATAACAGTGACGTGAACAATTGCATCAATTCCAACACTCGCAATCTTTTCAACATTTCTTCGTTTTAATAATTCAAAGAGTTTGTACTGCATCGTTCTGAAATATTGTTGAATATTCTTGAATAAAGTCGAAAATACTCCATCGACTTTTCTCTTCTTCAAAATCGGATTGACCTTGTTTTTTATTCACTTTCTTCGCTTCAGCTTCCTCTTTGTTCAAACACACTTTGTGTGAACCGATGTTATTCAATAGTTTTTCAGATAATTCCAATCACCGATGTCTTTGGCAATTCTCTGTATTTTTTGACATTTATTCATCATATTCTGAATATTTCTTGAAATACAAAGAAAATAACCAAATACATCGGTGATTTAAATTATCTGAAAACCTACTAAAAAAGTAACGCATGAACAATTCAATATTTTATTTAAAAATACAAATTTGAACAAAAACGTCAAAGAACGCTTGCGTTTTGATCTGGTGCACCATTCCGAAGTCTCGAAGTGAAAATACTCCCGCGACTCACGCGTTTGAGTTTGGGCGATGGTCTTTCGTTTTTGGAGTACGTATCTCGCAAACCGCTGTGTCCAGACGCGCAAAGGGGATCGCACCTTTAATATGTTTAATAGGTGGAAAAATATATAATAGTACATAATGTGAAATTCTTCTAATGTATTTACTATTTTAAATTACACCTAGTCGTTTGAAACTGCACTGACTCATTCTACTGACTGTAATGCCTTTGTTCGTGTTGGAAAACTTCACCGAAGAATTCAATAAAAAGCGATTCGTTGGGACGAGAGCGACGGGGATCGAAACGTTGAACGTTTTACCGTCGACGGGACAGCCTGGGTTTCGTGTAAACGCCTCCGACATTCAAGTCCCTGCCTGAAAAGCTTTGTAAAGCGGTGCTTAAGTCCGCGCGAATACCGGAACCTCGCCGTCTGTTCTGTTCTTTATTGCGGCGGTTAAACAACCGGCCTTGAATATTTGATTGGCAATTTCACGCTGCCACAAAAGATCAACCCCCGGACCGAGCTCCGTCGGTCTCGCGTGGGGTGGTTGGGGCTTTCCCCGTAGCTCGCATAAACACCCACCGTATAATCAAACGTAAGCCTGGTTCGTCAGCCTCAGTCTCCGACCCCGACCCCGACCCCGACCCCGAACGCTTCTTCTTCTCTTGTCGTCCCGACGTTCATCCTCAAACGAGTTTCTCCGCACCGAGAAACTGCGAGTCTTCCGCGACCTTGAAGCTTCATCTACCCTGTGGAAACTCGAGGTGTTCGGACCCAATATATTTTCGATAGACAAGTTTATGTCGTTCCACCCAGTCAACATTTAGAATCTCTTAGAATTAGAGAGATTTCATTATCTGTCATCATTAGACTGCGGATTTGATGCATTTATCACAAAAAATGGTTGAGCACAATTTAAAGCGGTGGACATATTAAAAATATTTAAAGACATCAGTGTTATTGGTTTTAGCTTAATCAAATAATTAAAAGAAGAAAGAAATTTTTATTTCACTCCTGTTCTTGCGATCGATAGAAACATCTTTTATTTTGCATGAAGATCCGCAGTCTAGAGTTATCGTCATCATCTAGAATCTATGGATATTATTGAATCGCGTGTTATGGTGTCGAGCGACGAGCGCCTATCTCGTGTTTTTATAATAGTTCCCCGAAGTCGGAAGATTGGGTCAGAGCACGTTTGTTTACGTTTTTCGGCTGCCGGTGGCTCCAAGGAAGAGAACGTTTCGAACCTTCGTCTCGAACATATCGTTGAGAAAAGGCAAAGTTTAGAACTTTCGCGGGCGACAAGTCTACGGAATTACGGCTAGCGAACGAAGAAAAGAGATTATAATACCGCTTAAAGTTATTAAGTTTAGTTTAATTAAGTTAGAATTAATAATAGTTGTACAGTTAAGAAATAATAATTAAAATAAGGATAATTTCGCGAGTGCCGGGAGCCTCCGCGGAAGATACCGCCGGGGATCCGTAAGACAGGGGAAAGGACTGAAATTCAGCCCGGACCGATAAACTAACAACGGATACTGCTGAGGAACATAGAAAACACGGTCAGATCCTTCCAACTTTGTTAAATTAATTTTGGACTTGTTTTAGAAAGACTTCGAGTAATTTCGGTTTTTGAAATTTACATACCTGAAGTTGACAGATAAATTCGTATTGAATTACAAGCGAAAGAGTCTGGAAACTTATGATAATCAAGGCACCTAGGTTAAGAGTTTTTTTTATTCTAGAACTTTAAAGTTAGAAATAAGAGTCTGGAAAGCTAGATAACCTGGACACCTAAGGTAAGATTTACGTGGCTGGTAACTTCTGATAGTCCGAACACTTAAGATAAGATATATTTTGGGTTAAATTTCAAGTTTAAAATTTTAGGTTAGAAACAAGCGTTCGGAAACTTCTGATAATCCGAACACTTAAGATAGGTAAATTTTAGGTTAAAATTTTAAGTTAGAAACAAGTGTCCGGAAACTTAGTCCGAATACTTAGGATAAGTGTAGATCGTTGCAAAATTATTGTTGAATTTTTAGGTTAGCTTTTAGGTTAGAAACAAGTGTCCGGAAACTTAGTCCGAATACTTAGGATAAGTGTAGATCGTTGAAAAATTATTGTTGAATTTTTAGGGTAGCTTTTAGGTTAGAAACAAGTGTCCGGAAACTTCCGATAGTCCGAATACTTAGGTTAATAATTTTTAGGTTAGAAATAAATGTCCGGAAACTTAGGATAGTCCGAATACTTAGGAAAGGTTAACTTTTAGGTTAGAAACAAGAGTCCCCCCCGGAAACTTTTGAGAGTCTGGACACTTAGGTTAACTTAGGTTAGGAGATGATTGAGGCTAGGAATAAGAGTCCGAAAACTACTTAATAGTTTGGTCACTTAAGTTAAGGGCTGTAAAATAAAATAAAGAGGGACCCCTAGGCTGGGGAGCCTAGAGGACAAGGGAAAGAAAGAAAGAGAAAAAGAAAGGGGAGTACTTAACAAGGAAAGTAAAAATAAATAAGAAAGCTAAAAGGATAATTGAAGACAAATAAGAAAATGGCGGGGGCGAAGGGGGGGGGGGAGGTTTTTCTTACACCGCAAGAGCCGAATAACCCGAACAAAATTACGATTAAGGGAAAAACTAGGCAGGGTGAAAAAAGGAATAGAAAAGAACAGGACGAGTCGCCAACGGATTCGGAAGGTTCATGGTACGATACAGAATCTTCTATCTCGGGTTCAGAAAGACCATGCAGTGAAAATAAAAAGAATTATATGGAGACGCGTGAAGAGAAAAAGGAAGGGGAAAATAACAATAACTATAATAGTAAGGACAACAAAGAAATAGAAACAATAAAAATCGAAGATGACAGGGCGTATCTGGAAGTGAAGGAAATTATTTCGCATTTAATTACCACAATTAATACAATGAAAATCGATAATAGAAAAATAATGGAGTCTCTAAAGAACACTGAAGACAAGACTAATATAAAATACGCAAAAATGAAATTGGGAGAGACAAAACTCGATCTAGAGTTAATAGGAACTCTAGCTACGAATTTACAATTACTAAATACATGTACGAAATTACGACATACTATTTTCTGGAGGACAATAACCACCCAGAGTTCCCCATCATATTTACAAACAGTGGGACAAACAAACCAGAGGGAAAGAGAGGAGGAGGGATTGAATAATAAAAATAGAGGAAATAATAATAGAATTATTGAGGAGAAGGAGGATAATAGAAATAGGAAAGGCAGACAGCAGAGAGGGGAAAAGAGTAAAAGAAAAGTATTAGGAAGCGAGGATAACGGAACAGATACGCAAGGGGAAGGTGTAGAAGATTGGAGAATATTAGATAGAAAGAAAAGGCTAGAGGAGAAACGACAGGTTAGAGATAGGGAAAAAAAGGAACAAGAGGAAGAAGATAGGAAGAAAAAAGAAGAGGAAAAGGAAAAAAGGATTAGGAAGGCCTCCGCTATACCACAAACGGAGGCAATCATAGTTAAGTCTACTGAAAATAAGACTTTCGCGGATCTCTTCAAACAGCTGAAAACGGAGGCTAAAGATAAAATGGAGGGGATCCAGAGGGTCAGAAGATCCAGAGGGGGGGACCTAATTATCGAACTAGAAAAAAATGCAAACTCCGCAATATTAGAAAATACCATAAAACAGACTTTGGGGAATGAATTTAGAATAAGAAAGATGACACCGAAAATAGCAGTTGAAATTAAAAATTTAGAACCGACAATTGAAAAAGAAGAAATAAAACAAGATTTAGGAAAAATACTAAGAACGGTCGGAATCGGAGAAGTAGATTTAGAAGTTAAGTCAATTAGGTACAGCTACGGGGGGACAAAAACGGCAATAGTCTCGTTACCAGCTAGTATAGCGGAAAAAATAGGGGAAGAGACGAAATTTAAAATCGGCTTCACAAACTGCAGAGTAAGTAGGGCAGTGAATATAGTAAGGTGTTTCAGATGCCACGCTCTCGGTCACTTATCTTATGATTGCAAGGAAAAATACAGCGGAAATGAAATCTGTAGAAGATGTGGAACAGAGGGACACCAGATAAACGGATGCGAGGCTACTAAAAAATGTATCTTGTGTATCAAACAGGGTATAACGGCAGCGAACGCAGAGCATGTAGCGGGGGCAATGAACTGCCCACAATTCAAAAAATACTTAATGGGATTAAACAATAAAAAATAATGACTTGTAGTTTTGCAGGAAAACACTATCTGAGTCGGAAAAAAGGGGAAAATGTAATGAAATAAGCTGAAGGAAGAACTGAATAGGAAATTCAGGGGAAAAGGCGCATAAGGGAAAACCCACAACCAGGGAACTGGGAGGAGACATGATGAAGCGGCTGCGCAAGTACTTCACAGTTGGATCCGGCCGGTACACCAAAACTGCTCCCTGTACCTAAGGAAGTGGAGATGACCGAAAGGCCTTCTCCCACGAAGGAATTAAACGATGACCACAACGGTAGGATGAAAAGGAAAATATCTATGTAAATAAGGACAAATACAAGCGTAGGTTTATTATAGCGATTTTTAATATTGTATATTTTTGTAAATCTTCTCACTCTCTAAGCTAGCACATTTTATAATTAAGAATGACAGGGTATCAACGAGCAAAAAAAGGACATGTAAATAGCGCGCGACCAATGTACAGGAAATGTAAATAGCGCGCGAACAATGTAATTAAAAGGTAATCGAAATAGGGACAGATAATAAAATAAGAGTAGATGTAATGATAGAATCGGAAAACATTATAAAAAAATCTTTTATGTACATAGTTTGCTATTTATTTATGCAGAATACTTATTTATTTAGTTATTTATTTATTTATTTAATTTATTTATCTAGTTATTTTGTTTTATCTAGTAAACAATGTATAAAAGTATTAGGGCCATAATAGAAAAGTAAATATAAAGTTCGGGAACGCCTAAATCAGGAAGCTGGCTACCGACTGTGTATAAACGGTAGCAGGATAAAAGGCGCGAGAAGAAAGATAGAAACAGAATAAGATAAGAGATAGTATTAAAACTAAAGTGGCGGACGAAATCGAGACGAAAAAATCAAGAATTTATGTATTTATAGCTCAAGTTAAGATATGAAATGTAAACCAGAGCAGTTTTTGAGGACGACGAGTAGTTTGGCCCAGAAAAACCGACGCAAATCGCTCTATATTAGGAGATTTTTTCCCACTTGCTCCAAATCTGGAAAAATAGAGATTTAGGTGCAAAAGGGAAAAATAAAAAGTATCTTGGGAATAATTGATCTGGAGGACGGTTTTCGTAGAAATACGAAAAATACCGAAATCTGTCCGGTGTACGTGTACCCGATTTACACAAGTAAGAGCGAGAACAACAATAAGAGCACCAAGGACAACAACATCGTGACTAACTGATACGCCCGAAGAATAACACGGTTTAGCGTTTCATGGGCAAACAAGGCCGGGCTGATTCGTTGCCCTCAGGAACGGCTCTCGGGTTTTCCCCAAACGAATGTTTGGTAAAAAGACAAACATATAAGAAGCGAGCAGAACAATTCACGGCAGGTTAAAGGACAAGGTTAAAACTCGAAAGGGATCTAAAGACCTCTGTAACGTCCTTTCATCGGAACGTTTCGAACCTTCGTCTCGAACATATCGTCGAGAAAAGGCAAAGTTTAGAACTTTCGCGGGCGACAAGTCTACGGAATTACGGCTAGCGAACCAATAAAAGAGATTATAATACCGCTTAACGTTATTAAGTTTAGTTTAATTAAGTTATAATTAATAATAGTTGTACAGTTAAGAAATAATAATTAAAATAAGGATAATTTCGCGAGTGCCGGGAGCCTCCGCGGAAGATACCGCGTAAGACAGGGGAAAGGACTGAAATTCAGTCCGGACCGATAAACTAACAACGGATACTGCTGAGGAACATAGAAAACACGGTCAGATCCTTCCAACTTTGTTAAATTAATTTTGGACTTGATTTAGAAAGACTTCGATTAATTTCGGTTTTTGAAATTTACATACCTGAAGTTGACAGATAAATTCGTATTGAATTACAAGCGAAAGAGTCTGGATACTTATGCCAAAGAATTCTAAGGAAAATTTAGTTAAAAATAAATAATAACTAGAATTAGAACAGTCTTTCAAAATAAATATCAATAAAATTAGGGAAAATAACATAACTATCCGGAAATATTCGTTACGTTACGCGGCGGTTCGAAACGAATATTCAAGGACAAATTGAAATTGGTTTCTCGGCTTTGAAATTTAATACACCGATTAAGTCAAGAAAATAGAGTAGACAATAGCGTTTTTGTAAAATAATTAGCGAAAATTCCGGAAATCCGGAATCTAAAGTTAGATCCGGAAACTTAAGTTAAGTTATGATTAGTTTTTAAGTAGAGATTCTATACTTAACATTCTAATAAATGGGGTGGCTCCAAGGAAGCGTGTGTGTGTGTGTGTGACGCAGCTTTAGTCGATTGTTAGCCCTGGGCTCATTAGATAGCACGTCATTGTATTGTGAAAATCCTCTTTCTTTAATAAACATTAATGATCCCGTTAATTTTTGTGGTTCTACTTGAACAGATATTATAAAATCGTTAGACAGCGGATTTTATGCATTAATGTTCTGGAGGTACAATGGAAGACAAAAGTACAAGAAATTCGAAATCCATCAGTATATTGGCAATGAAAGCCATTATGAGTATATTTTGCATAAAAAAATAGATTTTCAACCTATTAAACATACTAAAACAGAAAATAAATTTCTATTCAATTCCAGTTCCGTGCAAATCAGGTAGAAAATTTTTATTTTCCACAGATGTCCACAGAGGTCCGCTATCGAGTAATCGTATGCTGACACCTATAGTAATTCTTTCATGTAGAAGACGCATTGTACAACTCCAAAGATATTCAACGAAGATAAGATTTAAACGGATATGAACGACCTCGAACGATCTTCGAAGATCAATGCATCGCAGATCAAAAATTCCTAATGAGAAATATCTTGTACAACCAGCTGTCCCTTTCTCTGAATAAAAAAAGTTGGAAAGGATCGCGGCGTAATAATCGAGCATGTTCGACGAGGCGTAAAGTTTGCTGTTCGCCAAGAAGATCGGAGCCGGCTCGCTTCTTTTCCCGCGATTCTTTGCCTCCTCGGAGGCGTCTCGTTATCGGGGAACTGTGAGAAAAAGAAAGGAAAAAAAAATAAATAAGAGACGGAAGAAGGCAGGGGCATAGTCCCATGGTTCGCGGAAGAACGAAAATCGCGTGAGCCGCGGGACGAGCGAGCGTCGGGAATACAATAAAAGAATGTCAAATGAGGACGTATCAAAGGAGGCACTCCATTACCAGCCTGAAAGAAGGAAAAACGCGAAACGGATACCTCCTCTGAGAACGAACGGAGCCGCTTGATCCCATCTCGGCGACAGTGGAGTGGGTTTTCTACTTTCAGCGACGACGCGACATGAAAGAACGGCGAAGGAGGCCGAGCTTGGGATATTTATCGCTCGCGTGGCTCGATACCAAAACCTAACCCCGTTGGTCACCATGGCCGTTCGATTCCTCGGCTCGTTCCGAAAACAGGGTAGTCTACTGATATATGTATGTGTAACGTATGATACAGAAATTAATACTGTTCCGAGAACTATTCTATGTACGTCCCAAGTAGCACCGTACACCCGTCGGATGTCCGTTTTATGCCCAGTTTATGTCCATACGTCCGACGTCCGTTGCGTACGTCCCTAGGATGTCCGATGGACTTAAATTTCGAACATCCGATTTCTGGGATGAATCTCGGGCATATTTCCGACGTATCTCGGACACACGGATATGATTCGGACATCCCTGGAACATAAGAAGGTCCGATACGAACGTACTTTGGACATCTATCGGACATCCGATGGCTACCTGGGGTTGGAGGTCTCGTATCGGCGGATCCGGTTACATTATACAGCATTTTATCCATAAATGTCCCAAAAGTCTGACCTGTAAATGTCCCAGATCTATCCCCACTACTGCGGGGTATACATCCTTGAAGATCTGCGAAGACATTCGAGAGGCCTTGGTCGTCGAGAAGTATGACATCATGCGGCTCGGGTATATCGGTGAGATCACCTAATCCGAATTTCTAACTTCTTTATTCTTTATTTTTTTTTATGGGATTTCGATGGCCATATTTGTGGTATTTTTTAAAAATAAAAATCATACCAAATATGATATCGTTCCGACGATAGTTACTTGTGTAATAGACAATTCAAATTTAGGGTGCGAGGAAGGACAATTGCCGGCGAGCCTTTGAAATGTGTCGGCGACTGCGACTCTCTGCGTCTCTTTCTTTTCTATACGCTATCCTTCCTCGCATCCGAAATGTTAATTGTCTATTACACAAGTAAATATCATCGGAATTATATTCTATTTGGTATGATTTTAATTACAGAAATGCCATAAATATGCTCATCGAAGTCCCATAAAAAAATAATGAAATATAAAGTATCTACTATATAGTAGAGCGGTTCATTAAATTGTTTTTTTTTTTGCGCTCGACTATAACCACGCACTTACGCCTCTCAATTAATCGATTTAATTTTATTTTTTTTCAATTTGCCGATTCATTTTTCCGAATAATGCAAATTAAGCCTCGTAAACGTGAAAATAAGACTTTTGAGGGCGACCGCTGCATTGATCGTATATCTAGCGCTTTCGACTACGGAAAAATCCCATGCCGGACCCTTGCAATACCGGAGACGAGACTGCCTCCTTAATTCGGTAAAGTTTATACAGAAACCAGCAGGAGGTCCACGCTAACTGCACCGACGCGTCCGTCGAAAAATTCGAACCTGCGAGTTTCGGTCGCAGGGTACATTTCGGCTGTAGCCTCTATATCTTTGGACCGATTCGCAACGAACCGGTTCGCGACGGTTCCGCTTCCAACTTCGAACGTAGGATTCTGTTGCGGACCTGATTTTCAGGATACGTGCAACGGGTCCGCCTTCGAGCGGAACGAACGGAGCGGAGAGTGGACGAGGGTAGTTTCGAGCGTAAAGAACCTCGCGAAATTTGCTCGGCGAAGGGCGTCGAGCCGAGAGAGCAAATCGGTCTTTCTGCCAGATGAAAAACCGGCATGGAACTCGCGCAACTTTTCGTCCTGGTCGAAATAGCAATCTCCGTTTCCCCGGGAAACGGTGCCGTTCGAACAGGACGATCCAAAGTTCTCGTCCCGGTGTCGTGAAATCCGGTTCCTTTCATCCGGTAAATCCAAACCCCTTTCTCTATCTCTCTCTCACCCCTCTCTCTCTCTCTGTTTACGATAGACACGTCGTGCATTAAGAATTTGAGGCATCGCCGGCGTTACGACACATTTCGACCGTCTACCGAGCTCAACCATAACCGCGAATCGCGAATCACTGCGCTGAAGAGCTGCGGTCGTGGTCGAGCTATTCGCTCGTGAACGACGGTTCGCCGATGTCGCGTTTTACGACCACCGGCGACTAATGTACTCGCCCCGGCTGCGATGATCCCTGCGGCGAGCACAACCGGAAGCTTCCTCCAATAGCATTCGATATGGAGGCATTCTGCTCCGACAGAGATACGCCGCTCGCTGTTGTTTCCCAAATATTTCATATCGCCACTGAATCCCGCAGCTTCATAATTTCGTCTCAGTTTCGCGATTTTATATCTCGTTTGAATTTGCCACCTTCGCAATACCTCTCAATTCGACGATTTTATAACTCGTTTGAAGTTCGTAGCGCCTCTCAAGTTGCCGATTTTGTAAGTCGATGAAATTTGTCGTCTTCGAACACCTCTCAAATTGGCGATTTTGTAAGAATTTACATAAGAAATATTGAAAACGCAAAAGAAAAGAGAATCCGGTGGTACATCTTCTTCTTAAACAGCACCTCTCAATTCGACGATTTTATAAGTCGTTTGAAGTTCGTAGCGCCCCTCAAGTTGCCGATTTTGTAAGTCGATAAAATTTGTCGCCTTCGAACACCTCTCAAATTGGCGATTTTGTAAGAATATACATAAGAAATATTGAAAACGCAAAAGAAAAGAGAAACCGATGGTACATCTTCTTCTTAAACAGCACCTCCCAATTCGACGATTTTATAAGTCGTTTGAAGTTCGTAGCGCCTCTCAAGTTGCCGATTTTGTAAGTCGATGAAATTTGTCGCCTTCGAACACCTCTCAAATTGGCGATTTTGTAAGAATTTACATAAGAAATATTGAAAACGCAAAAGAAAAGAGAATCCAATGGTACATCCTCTTCTCAAACAGTATACAACTTCTTCTTTCGTGCACTATATTTTTACCCTTGCGGTAATTAAAAAAAAAGCAGAAGGTGATGGAAAAGCGTACTTTGATTTCGCTGTTATTTAATGCGACGACAAAGAAATGCTTGAATGGTTAGGAAGCACTATAAGGCAGAAAACGATTTCATTAAATTGTGCAAACCTCGACTTCGTTAACTTTGCGAAACCTCGGAAGCGACACGTGGTACGAGCAACTTCAAATATCATGGAATAATAGATTGTCGAGCATCTCTGCGAGCGCATACAGGGTGGGGCGCCACATTTTGCCATCTAGATTTACGTCATTAATATTTTTTTTGTAGGTGGACGTGTAAAGGACATATGAAGGTCATTAATGTTTTTATAAATGGAATCATATATTTTTTATTGCATCATCTGAGGCTCCTTCATATTCTTTACAAAAAAGTATTAATCTATTTGTGTAAAAAAATCATTAGTTTAGGAGATATTTTAATTATAATTTGTTAGGAAATCTCGACTCTCTGGTCAATAATATGAATTCAATGTGATAATGTAGTAGAAGAGCACTACAAATTATAATTAAAATATCTCCTAAACTTATGATTTTTTTACACAAATAGATTAATACTTTTTTGTAAAGAACATGAAGGAGCATCAGCTGACGCAATAAAAAATATATGATTCCATTTATAAAAACCACCTACAAAATCCACCTACAAAAAAAATATACCATCAGAACGTGCCCCTCTCAAAACCATTCAACTTCGTCTAAAACATTGTTTGCTATGCGTAATAATAGTGACGTAAATCTAGATGGCAAAATGTGGCGCCCGACCTTGTATACCTAGAAATACGTCTTGCACGGTGCAGCGAATGCACTCCAGCCGAAACATATATAATATATCGGCGAGGATATTGAAATCGGCGGAGACCTCTCGTTTGGTTCGTTTCCTACACGAACGGAGACACCTACGAGGTCGTAAAACGTATTAAATGGACGTCGTAACCGGGAAGATGTTCGGTCGAGACTGAATCTGTAAAAGTCAACGGTGTGGAAGGGAAACCGCGTTCGATTTGTTGCTGGAATTCGCTGCACGAGCTTGTTCTCATTGTCACGGAAGTGTCGATCGTCCACCAAATTGAAAAGAAAGCGTTCGGTTCACAGAATCCCATTAACGTTGTTACGTCTGCAATCTGCACTTTCTTCTAGCGAAATCTTGGAACGATTTAGCTGAAGAGAGACATGGATTCTCCGAACGTTAATCCCTTGCTGGACTTGAACGAGTCAAGCTCGTCATTATGATTTTCTTTCCCGATGAAATCAAATCTGATTCGTTTCTAACGAATTTCTTTTCTCTTCTACGACATTTTTCGTAATAAAAACGTTTCAATCCCTGTAACTGAAAAGAAAATGTTTCGGCAACGGGATAAACAATGTACAAACTTGGTATCTTTAAGTAAACTGCGAGGTTATAAACGTTGTGTGTGTGTACGTGTGAGAAAGAAAGAGAAGAATAGGAGTGAGAGAGAAGGATTGAGTGTGATGCGCAGTTGCGTGTGGCGGAGAAGAACCGTGTTGAGCTCTCCTTGTATCTATCACATTCCGTTTACTGACTACTTTGAGTCATTTTTCAAAATTATGTTACAAAACACTCTTTCCTCTATAAAGGCTGATGGTCTACTCAAGGGCAAAACTTATTTTCAACATTTCTTTAATGAAAATCGTCTTCCTTGGTTTTCCCATTTAAATTTATCCCGTTCAACTATTGTTAGTATTAACAGATGTAGATCTGACCATTATCATTTGGCTTTTTCTCTTGCTCGCATTGGCTTTATTGATGATCCTAAGTGTAGCTGCAGGGAAGGAGACGAATCACTGAACCATGTTTTATGGCAATGTAACTTGTATAATGAGGAAAGGATCAAATTAATGAACAATCTCAACAAAATAAACTTCCAGCTCCCAATGGATGTTTCATTATTAATAGCTAAACCCAATATTAGAGCATGTCACTACATGTTGTCATTTTTTAAGAGCTGTGGTCTTAGTGTATAAGTATAAGTATAAGTTTATTTTTTTTTGTCTATACTGTCCCAACAAATCACATGTCTGTCTTCTTATATGTATACTGTATCTAGTAACCTTATACCGTTTTGTAATACTTATATTATGTTTTATATGTAGCGTATTTCCAGCATTGTAATTACATTTATGTTGAAATAAATTTCATATGAGATTTTCTAAAATAAAACAAAAACCGTGTTAAAGTACCGTCAATTTTCTTAAATATTAAATATATTATCATTACAATAGTATTACTCTTTCTTGTCTTTTATCACCACGATCCAATTGACGTCACATACTTGCGAACCGTTTTCAAATGCACGAAAAGTAATTCTCCGTCCATAGACAATATTAAAACTTGCCAGTGTGTTCAGCAAGGTCAGCGTATCGTTCCACCGTGTCGCAAAAATGGTCGACGGCGTGTGCGCGTGCGAAGGAGCGCCGAAGCGCAAACAACGAGATCAAGATCTTCCGGATCGAAGAGGGTTCGCAAAGGGTGGGTCGACCAGAATGGAAAAGCTTTAGGGATTTTGCTTTTCGGCGTAGAATCGCCGCGGCAGACGCTTATCGACCGTTCGACGGAGGTAATTCCCGACGCGCGCGTTCGAAAGCTTATCGAGGGCTCTGCTTATCGAGAATCTCCGGACGTCCGGGATAACGCGCGAGGCAAAGCGAGGCAAAGCGAGGCGAGTGAAGAAAACGCCAATAACTTTCAGGTTCGCGACGCTAGCGTCACTCGTAAAACGCCGAGTGACCTGTAACTACGGACACGGCGATAAAGCGTCAGTTATTGCGCTTCCTCTCCGATCGAACGCGCGAATCCTCGGTTCAGATTTGATTCCCGGAAGAAGTTTCGGGTGGGGCGAGTTTCATGGAAGGCTCGCGGAAATCTAGAATCGCGGGTGTACCTCGTTTCCCGCGAGCAAATCGACCAGCAAAAAGTCGAAGTCGTTCGGGGCGGTTGCTCGCGTCTGTCCAAGTTCGTACGCCGGGCACGAATCTTGTTTACGTCATGTACGCTTTCCCTTCTGATATCGGTGATATTTGTCAGGGCACTGTTCCGAATGGAGAGGCGCCTCACGTAGGGATACGTGCGTCGTGTTTCGCCGAACGTTCGCTTGACACGGCTATTCCCTTCTACGTTTGCTGGATATTACGCGCCGCCACCGGTTTCACCTTGCTCGCGGACCTCTCCCGTGACAGATACCCGGCGCGGCTTACTTCGCGGTCTTCATTTACTTCATCTTACTGTATTGTAGGGTGAAGTTATCTCCGAGCAGTGAGAATTTTGTCGAATGCCGCGTCGATAGTAATTGTGACGACGCGACTTGTGATTCCAATCTAATTATCAAAAAAAATCATCAGTCGTTAAGTAAGGAATGTGTATGTAAAAATTAGTATCCAATAAAATCAATAGGGGATCAGTAACAGCCAAGAGTTTATTGTAGTATAAATACTAAAAAATTAGATTACTCATGCCCTAATTGCTCTTTTAGGTTCGTTTTTGTTTAAAACTGTTTGTTACAACTTAGGTATGGAGAATTTGACCATAGGTATGCATAATTTTAATTGACAATTTAGGAATTGCGTTTTTTCCTTAAAATTGCAATTTAAAAAAAACGGTTCAAAACATCCTATAATTTTGGCTGTTCTATATCAACAAGGTGTTGTAGTATATTGCTATATAATTTTTTCCTGCGATAAATTGCAAGACTCGATGTTATTTAATTTTTGTTAGAGTATATAAAGTAAATAATTATACATTATAGTAGATATAATTATACTTAACCATATAATGAAAACATATTTTCAACAAAAGTTGTACAGTATACAGTTGACAACAAATTGCAATAACAACTAATCATAAAAAACTCTTCATTAAAAAAAAATTAGAAAAACATCATACACAATGAAATTAATCATGTTTCGTTTCCAAGAGAAAATAGTTTCCGCCTGCAACGGGTTGGATTACGTTGTTGAGGGTGAATTGTAGGGTCTAGAAAGTATCTTCAGCTATGAAACGTATACTTTCAAAAATGATGGAATTAGCGCTGCTAGATAATACGTTAAAATACTAAAAATGCAGTATAGTGTACATGATGGAATGGATTGGTTCTCGAAAAGAGACAGGAGGTTGCGGGACCAGCGAGATCCAAAAACTCGCTTTAGGAAAGAATAGAGGAGGGTCGCATAAAGGAGTCAGTACAAAGGAAAAACGATAACTACAAGACGATGGAGAGAGAGAATCGTTTCATTCTGAGAAAGCAGTCGGAAAGCGCGATAATCGCGGGAATAGTGAGTCGCGCGTGCCAGTATCGAAAAAAAGGATAGGATGCGCCATTGGGAGAATAAAGGGAGTATACACGTATATAGTTTTATAAGTGTTCGGGAGGAGCGGCTACGAAATGGCGAATGTAAGGCGGTTACGGGGAATGGAGTGAAGCCGAGGCGGTATTGCATTAAAATTTCCATAATAGCCGACTCCACGAACCTCACCCTCCTCCGCAGTTGCATTACCCTATACTCTTTCTCTCTGTCTCTCTCTCTGGTTTCCTCTTCAGGCTCGCCCCTGCTGTTCCGAGCGCAAACACAGATGTATAATATATTTTCAACGTTTACTTTCATCGCGCGGCCCCACGAATTTCGGAGGAGAGTTACTGCTCCGTTTCCCGATGTTCTCGCTCCCATCCCAGGGCGTTTCGTCGCGCTTAATAACGCACCGCGAAAATTCGAAGAATGTGGAGGAAGAGGTATTATTACGTTCTCGCCGGCCGTCGAGCGGAACTGCGTTAAGGTGCGTACACGATTCACTGTTTCCTCCGATTGTTCCTCTCCAGAGCCACTTCCGATCGTAGAATGAAACATTCTGTGTGTGTTACATTACGGAGCAACTTTGATGAGTGCTGCTATAAAATATTAGCTCGTTCGGAAAGTCATTTCGTTTTCTCGACGGATGAATGCCAAGTTTTTTTACCATTTGGAACAAGTTTTATGACATTCTCTTCTACGATCTCTTGCGAATTTCCATTTCGGTATGTACAATTTAATGTATATAATTGAACGCACGTGTTTCACTGTTTCTTTCGAATTTAATAATTCATCTTTTTCACAAAGCAAGTAGGTAATATTTTTCCTCAATCTTTGAAGTTCGCATGCATACATAATTCTGATATTATAAATCTGAAGATCGAAACGTTGAAGTTAATGTGGTGATTAACAAAAGTGCTTTTAATAGATAGCATTAATATATTTATTAATACAATTTAATGCTGTGGACATATTACAAAGATCTAAGGTTATCGGTGTATTAGTTTTAGCTTACTGAGACAACTAAAAGAAGAAAGAAATGTTTAGTCGGCTCTTAGATCTTGCAATTAATGTAAACATTCTTCATTTTATATAAAGATCGACCATCTTTACACGAAAAACGAAGTTACTATCTTACCATCGTAAAACTTCGATTATCCGTGCTAATCAGTGGAACACGATTCTTCGGATAATGCAACAATTCCATAATTTCAGTGATTGGTTTAACGCAAACTAATTCTTTGTAGGAAATATTTAGACGATAAAGGATTCGAACATCAGAGGCCCGGATAATCGAGGTTCTACTGTACTGTGATTTGCTGCACAGACTAGACTTCTACTTGCGAAAATAAGTAAAGAAGAATGAATGATATTTTCCAGTTGGCGCTTCGTTTTCGAGAGAATTGATGCGAACTGGAAACGCGGCATAACGCGAAGCGCGAAGGGAAGAATGAGACAACACGGATAGTCAGGGGAAAAAAATGAAGAGATTAAAGCCACGTTAGGCGCGTTCCGCGTTGACTGGCGCTTTAAATCGCGGTCATGAAATTTCCCTTTAGCCGCGCTCGAGAGCGGAGACCTCGGAAAGGAATAACCGAGCACGTGGATTAACTCGATCATAAATGATTAACGAGAATGTACAGCCACGAGCCGTCTTAACAGGATACCATCGACCGCGAGGTTTCCGCAGTAACACACAAGCCCGATTTTCTTTGATACACGCCGTCAAAGCACACGATACCGTTGAAACTTTCAATGAAATACGATTTACAACGTCGCTAACGGAAGAATTGGACATAAATTAGCGAACGGAAAAGATGAAATACACAGAGAACCTTATTCATTAATTCCGACCGTTTGTGCAGAAAGAGAACGTCGCGTTCTCTAAAGAAAATTTGCCGTCTCCATTTTTATTCTGATATTATGTGCAGCAGAATGGCGCGCTTTCGTTTCACCGGCTCATGACTCGCTTTATAATTTGTGCGTCTCACGGTTAATGTAACTTCACGGTCCTGTGGAATTATGTTAAAAATGAAATCTAGCAGGTCATCTCGGACAAGAGAGATTTTGTTAAACGCGTTACACGTGTTACAGGAAAACGTTTTCAGAGGAAGAAATGTTAAGCTTAACACTCGCCGAGGATTTACAACTCAATGAGATTTCTGCAGTCGGTCTATTCACATACCAGGATTATACTTGTTAAATCGATCGAACCATCTTACTCCAATCTGTGAACCGTTCCGCCTAATAGCCAGGTTGGATGGCTAATTTGGTCGCGAATTACCCTGCAATGTTAATCCATAGCACTTTAGTGGTGTCTCGGTTATTAAACATGTTGATGTCTAATCAATTTCTAATAATCTCAGTATCGTGAGTGGGCGTAATTTGAAATAGTAAACACATTAGAGAATTTAAAAATACAGTTATATTATTTTCAACCTATTAAAAATATTAAAAAAGAAACTAAGTTTCTATTTCACTCCAGTCTGTTGAAAATTAGGTAAAAATTTTTAGTTCGCATAAAGATCCGCTGTTTATACAATGAAATTATTCTAGGAAGGAAGAAATGTTTAATTTTCCAGTTAAAACAGTTCAGAGTGCAAAGAGTTAAACCAACGATGTCGGTAAAATATTCGCATCTCTCCGAAATAGTTAATGGAATTTCAAGGAAGAAAGAAACTTCTTATCTCACTTTTCTTCTATTATTTATCAAAATAATCTGGAATGAAAGGGCCATGAAATAAAAGGTGACAGAGTCCCATTATTTTTCTGTTATAATAACAATCTCGCTGTCTCCTCCTCTGCTAAAGTAACAAGCAGTTTCCAAACGAGCCCTCGTGTTTCCCATTCGTTTCTGATTTGCGAAAATCGGCCTCGGCTCGAATTTCCAGAACAGTTTTTGATTTTTCACTGTCCTTTGATTCTCGGTAACTTTATTCCATTGTCGTAGTCATTCGAATGGCATCCGATTCGATGCTACGGGGTTCCGTTTCCCACCCCTCGAGCGCTTTCGCACCAACAAGGCGGGGTTGTTTGCGCGTGACTCTCTAATCCGTTCGCATCGTCGTAAAGACTAAAGAGAACGTATTCTGGACTATTTCGTCCATTGTCCGCGTACGTCCGAGATGGACGCGTTCTCCGGTTCGTTAGAGGACGTCTACGTTCCTCTGGTTCGCGAGAATCCACGCAAAAAATCTAACGAGCGTCCGCTTCCGCTCAACTCCGCCATGGACGCTGTTTGATCCTTCGTCGAGGATATATCTCTTTCTACACTATCCTTTTGTCCCGCATTTCTCGTTTGTTATAAAACATTACGGAGGCTCCGCAACAAATTCCAGAAACAACTCGAAACGCCTGTGCTCCGATTTCACTGCCCGAAAGGTGTTTCAAGTTAAGTGGAAATCGTTGTCGTCGCAAATGTACGACGCGGGTAACGAATACCGTTCAGTATTTTAAAAATCCTCCTAAAAAATAACTAAACATTCAGGTATTGTATCAGGTATTATATCAATTTCATATCCAGAAAATGAAAAAACATCATACATATAACAAATACATTAATGTTATCGGCGTGCTGGTTCGATCCATTGTTATTTACATTCACTATTTGCAAAATTACATTTCGTAAATTATTAAACGTTATGAATATTTTACTGCTTGTATCATACATATACAATAGATTTATTATAGGTTAGAAGAAATGTTTAATTGTTAAGTGAAAATATGATAGATCTGACTCGAAACAGTTAACTCTAAATAACTAAATATTGTATATCGTCTATCCAGTATAAAATTAGTTAACCGATCGAATAATATGGAATCAAACTTAGACGAGTTAAATCAAGTAATTATTCTCAACCATTAGCAGTCGAGTGATGACTCAGAGGCTCACCTATAAAACTTGCTGTACCATTATTCACAATATTTTTCACATTATTAAACAGTGCCGACCAGCTTAGAGTCAACTACGTTTATATTTTACAATATTGAATATATACTATTCTTTTACACATAGCAAGTACGGTAAAGTTTCCTTGGCTATTAACTCATTTTGTTTAACATACATTACACTATACATTATTTCACAGACTTAAATTTCTTTTGAAAATGATAGTGCGCTGAGAGCATTACCTAAATTCTACTCATTATCTACGATCGACAAAACGGAATATTTATTAAAAATGTTGTACGAGTAAGAAACATGTAGTAAAATTGAAAAAAATCATAAAAAGGAATGGATATATTATAGAAATATTCAAAGAAAGAATTTACCATTTAAAACAGTTCCAAGTGCAAAGAGTTAAAGTTCAGAGTTTAAAGTCACGGTAAACTTTCAACGGTTAAACAAACAGCAGCGTCTCAGCGCCGGTGTTCCCGATTCCCGTGTCTTGGTTCACGGAAGCCCCGGGTGTTCTTTCGAAGCAGAAGTCTGGCGTCGTGGAAAATTGCTACCGGACACGTACCGATACGTCCCGATATGTTTCTGTACGTGACCAGCAGCGAGAGCCAACGCTTAGCTCGTTTCTCGAACGAGGGAGACTCTTTTAATATCGATAAAGCCGGCTTCTTATCGTTCGATGCTTTCGCACAGGAGCTACGTAGAGATAGGGAGAGAGAGAGAGAGAGAGAGAGAAAGAGAGAGAGTTGCTTCTCGCTGCAGGTTTTCGGTGCTCAGCCAATAACGGAAGTGCTCGTATGTACACACACGGAACTGTCAGTCGCACCCGACTCGATGCACCACGAACTGCATCTGTCAGTTAGGTTGCGCTCACCCGCAGCCTGCACCGTGCGTGCGTGTACGCGTTACGCGAATTTTTCAGAATCTTCCTCTAGCCCACTATATTCCACAAAGCCCGATCGATCCTGTGCGTGGCTGCAACAACGTCCAGTAATTAATAAGTGCGATGCTTTAATCCTTTCTCTGTGGATTTCAATTGTTGTTAATGAAATTATCGGAGCCACGGTATTAATACGGGAATGGGATTGATCAGGAACATTTCATACAGCATATTTGAGAATGTTGTGCGAACATAAAAGAATTTATAACTAGGATCAACGACCCACAAATAAATCCCCTCGATATTGTATTAAAACATCGAAATCACAGTTTCCTCGTCTAGTCGGATTCTCACAGGTGTCTGTTAGCTTTGCATTGTTTATTTATAATTTATGTTAATGTGGTCGAATTAAATATTTTTTGAATATAATAGCCTCCTTCTTTCTCGAAGTCGGTTTAAAAAAAAAGGAAATGTAATTATTCCGAAAGTTGTCAAACAATAATAATCGAATCATACCTCACCGGTACACTATTTGTGAAAAGATTACTCTCTACACTTTCTTGTAGCATTGTAACAGTAAATTGTAAAGAGAGAGCGAAATGGAGCCATTCAAGGGTTTGAAGAGCTTAAATAAAAAAAGAAAAAATAGTAAAACGAGGCCACTAGGGACGGCCACGCTTAAAGGGATAAACTAAGTAGAATTTAGCAGGGCGATCGAAGGGAGACGCGCGTTGCAGTTGGCCGAAGAGGTCCCAGCAATCTGGTAATTAAAATGGCCGGTGTATTTGCGACCGCTAAGGGGAAACAGCTGACGAGGAGAGCGAGTAGCCGGACACGAGACAAGGGGAAAGAGAGAGAGAGAGAGTGAGAGAAACGGTATTCTCCCAAATGCGTCATTCTAATTTCGCTATTCTCTCGCGCCGCGGTTAAACGCACGGTCGGTCTGTCTGCCAATTATCGTCGGAATCTCGGCGAGAAGGAACCGACGTGGATACACGTCCGTGTACGCGTACGTCGGAGCTCACTCTCTCTGGAAACAGGAGGACACACGTTGTTCTATGCATCCGTGTGTGCGTGCTCGTTCCGTCTAGTTCCCCGGGTAAAGTCGAGATCGAAAGCGCGCGAGAGCACCGAGCGCGTACGATCGCTTTTGCGACCCCGGGAGCCTAGAACCGGGAAATTAGCTGTTCCCACGATAAATTGGAGTTTCTGATTTTCGTTTTGCGGCCGTCAACGTCACGTTCCGGTCGGCCATCCCTTCTCCCGTATCGTCTCGCATCGCTCTGCTCCGCTCTCTGATTCATTCTGCTCTGCCTCATTTTCCTCTGCTTCGTTCCGTTCTGCTCAGAAGCAGAAAGTGGTGCAGCTCGGATGTGAGGTAGAGTGGATCGAGAAACAATTTTTTTTTTTCGAAATCGGAAACATTCCACACAGGAATAAAGTTGTGCCTTCAGGTTGCGCGTTGAGCAAATTTGAATATCGAGGGAAAACATCGACATTTTCATGAATATCAAGATCGAAGTATATTCTGTCGTAGACGGCGTGATTTGAACAAATAGATTAAGCGTATGGCCAGTTTATGTACCTCGGAAACCTTAAAATTTAAACATTTTCACTCGTTGTCTTTGAGGTACGTAATGTGAAAGTAATGACATGAAAAAGTGTCATGAAAAAATATCGTTCTTCGAACAATATTATTTCGCCACAACTCAGGACAAACTCCTGAGTTAACCTTTCCGCTCTACAGTGAATAGGCGCTACGTGTAATGGATGCATTTAATTAAAAAGTTGAATACAGATAGTTTTTAAAATTTTATTTGATTTTTACCAATCGCGATTTAAATCAATTTTTGCTTACTCGTTCTCTAGCAGACGAGACGATCTAACATCTTTAAAAATTCAAGTTCTTTGGACCAATTTTAAACAGATTATGCGATTCTCAAAAAAAAATGTCCATATAATATTGTTCCAAGATTTAGCTTAAAATTAAGAGTTCGATCCTGTCGTTCGAACAACAACTTTATTCCCGTATGGGACGTTTTTGAACATTTTCTTTTTGGACATTTTCTTCAATCCGGTCTAATATGCAACATACAGCCTGCAGCGCGCGACCTGTTTACCAATTTCTGATAAATCGAGTTTCGTGTCCTCCCAATTCGGATCGTGTCCCTGTTTCCCAGGTAGGTCCTTGCTCCGCCGCGCCGGTGGCTGGTTCGCGATCGCTTTCGATCGACAAGCAAACCGAAACCCGGTTTTCACAGGAATTTTCCATCCGTTTCTTCTGCGATCTCGTTTCAAATAATACCCGACCTCGAAAGTTTAATATCCGCTCAGCAAGATTTGATCGGCCGCCGGAAAAATTCCAGAAATTCCGCGCCGCGCCGGCCTCGCGGTTTCGCTCCACGAGCTCGTTCGATTTTGCGCTCGATTTCGCACGCGATCGATACAACGCAACGTGGGATGCTACGATTTCCATAGCATTTAGCTTGTACACAGAATCGAAGGAATTCGTTTGACTTTGCCTGTTCTGCGGGTAACCAGCTAGCCAAAGGACTCGTTCACTATGTACTGAACAATAGGTTCATTCGACCAATTGTTCGCCATTTTTTTTCTAATTCTCTTTTATTTGAATTAATTTGAAATGAATGAATTTTATTTGAATTAACGTAGACTGCGGATTTTATGTATTTATGACAAAAATGAATAGGTCTAATTTAAAATAGCAAAAATATAAGGAAAAAAAACTGTTGTATTAATAAATTATAGTTTTACATCTTTGAATTACATTACTCAAAAAAAATTCAAAGAAATTTTGCCTAAGATGTCTGAGAAGCTGAGAATACCAAAGAAAGATATGCCTGAATATTCGGTTCGTAAAGTAACGATTTGATATTTCAGGGTGGGAATAAATTGATATGATATGATTGAGATCTTGAACCTCGTTGTCGCAGTTACATTTCGAACCATACTAGCTGACCCGACAGACGTCGTCCTGTCCAAATTTCAATAAATTTGTGAAAAGCTATTGGAAATGTATAAACAAAGCAAAAATGATTAAACAAACGTATTTCTGAGTGATCATTGTGTCTATTAAACATAAAAAGAATTACAAAAAAAGAACTTTCATAATTTCCCGAATTTTCCATTTTTCCGGACAACTTTCTCAATTTTTCCTTCCCTAAAAACCTTATTCGGACTATTGCGAACACTTTTTTAAAAAAATTGCCAAATCGGTTCAGCCGTTTCCAAGAGATGCGCTTGACGTTGTCCTGTCCAAATTTCAATAAATTTATTTGCGATCAGACGTCGGCAATGTAAAATCATATTGAAATATTGATTAAAAGCCGCGACGTTGGTTTTTGCGTTATATTAAAATATGATGGGGAAAGCACTTTTAGTATCTCAAAAATTTTCCATTTTTCCGGGCAACTTTTCCAATTTTTCTTTCCCTAAAACCTTATTCGAATTATTACGAACATTTTAAAAAAATGAACAGCATTTAATTTTTATTTATATAGACGACATTTAAGCGTGAAAGAACTACAATTCTTTTCTAATTGCAGAACAGAATGGTGACTATAAATAAAATTGATTGATAAAGCTGTACTCTAAAATTTAACCACTGCATTTTCCTTTCAAGTAGGTCACGAACTGGTGCAATCATCTAATAAAATGAACGAAGCGGAGACATGCAACGACTTCGTGGCCAGCCATAACCGATGCTTGTACCAATTTCGAAACGCTAAACCCTGATTAGGTGGTGCACGAGTATGACACACAGTGGGAGGTTGGAGAACCGGCTGTCACGCGAGGACGTATTACATATCTCGTGGACCGTTCGCCGCGCATCTGCGATCTATGGATTAGGAAATTCAATTTTCGATTTGCAGTCCCGCCACGCGGCAGGGCAGTAACGGGCCACAAATAAAAGCTCGTAGCGATCGGATTTCCGGGTACACGGTCCAGTTTCCGTTCCGACGAGCAATCGTCGGGGATTCTGACCGGGTCGGGGATTCGTCGCGATACGTTGCGCGCCTCGCAATTAATGTTCGATCGTGCCTATCGCGCGGCGAACACGCGCTAAACTCTCCGCACCACCGAAAGGTTCGCGTACGTACTCTCTGCGCGCTGCTGCTCCGTGTCAAGCTGATCGCTAGTTACCGATGCGCCGCGTATACAAGATTGCCAATATCACCGCCGGATCCGATATATCGGCTGCGAGGAAAATGCAATTTTCCCTTCGTCTCGCGATTTCACGTCGAAGTCCGTTGTCCGATCGGTATCTACGAACGAACAAGCCTCCGGGAACGTGGGATCGTGATTACAAAATCGTTCGGACTCGGTCCGGAGAGTAATGAGATCGGTGCTGTCTCTTTTTTACAGGAAAAATTCAGGTACGCGTTGCTCTGGCTTCACTGGTCTCCTCGGAGAACAACGGAAAAATCGACTTTATGTTTGCGGCGAGATTGTAGTGCTTTGCAAGTTTATGCGATGCGCGGCTGTCTAAAATGTATGAAGATGTTTGCATTCGCGCATTTGGCTTATGAAATCGCGAATATGTACCGGAGTGTTTCGTAATTCATGGTACAAGTTAGGTCGGGCCGATTTTATGGCTGAAAGTAAAAAGAAAGTCAAGAATAATGAAATTGGGCGGAACGATGGATTTTCAAGAACATAAATGTCAATCGAGTTCGCGCGTCATTGTACCATGTACGAGATGTTTCAAATTCTTTCAGTTTCTTAATTTTCCCTTGAGCAAAACGAAATGACTTACCGAACAACATAATAATTTGATTATTAGACTAAGTGATCTATATGCAAAACAAAAATGTTCTGCATCGATTGTGGGAAACAGGAGTAAAATAAAATTTCATTTGATAAACAATAATATCGATTGTCCCGCACTCCTGAGGCAAATCAATTTCTATGTACCTGAACGTATTTTGAGAACGAGAGCAGGATTTCAAACAATAAAATCCAAATCCTCATATGGAATAATAAATCCATTAAATCGCATTATTGCTAGCTCTAACATATTTTATAAGAATATTGATTTTTTTAATGGCACGTTACAGGCACTCAAAACAAAATTGCGCAGTACATTTCGTTAATAGTACCTATATTTGCTTAGTTTTGTACGGTCCATATGTATGTTAATTCTAGGTTAAAACTTAAAATTAAGGTTTTTTCCTGTTTATTAGTTATACTGTATAAACTGTATACAATTGCATAAAAGGACATCAGCCCGTATAAAATAAATAATAATAATAATTTCATCCCTTAATGACTTCAATCCCTTATTCTTAAATTTTTCTAATCGTTTAATGTTTTATATTCAACCAGCTAATTTCTTTGTAAATGCATAAAGATTCGCAGTCTATTAATTATTTAACAAGAGACGAATGTACTGCTTCGTTTTTCAAATTTGCAACAGCCTCCTCACGATAAATATAACTATATTATACATACATCAACAATAAATTGATGAACAATATTGTCTACTATTTTAACTCTTCCGCAAACGCAGAAATATCTGCAATCTATGGAACATCGCGAACAGTTTATGCAATTAAATCGCATATATTAGGTATCTGTTTGCCATAAATCAAGATCAAGAATATACCGTGCGGGCACACGAGTTTCCCCCGGTTGTGGAGAGGTTAAGGAAAATTGAATAGTCGTTGTGTTTGCTCGATTTCGCGCCACTGGTTCATATCTTTCGTATCGTATATATCGAAATCGCTGCGATCAAAGTCCCGTGCAATTTTTCGTTCTAAACCTCGATCGAGTATGTATATATCCCGGGCGATCGCAGTGTCCGAACTGTAATAAAAGTTCGAATAAATATCTCCTGTCGTTCGATACATATCGAGACCAGGCGAGAGAGATAGATGGAGAGAGGGATAGAGAGGAAGAGAGAAAAGGTGGAAGGGGAACGTGGGAATTTTTATGGAAAAAAGGAAGATAAACGATTTCGAAAAATTTCAACGAATCGGTGCACGAGCGACATTAAAAATGATAGAGAACGCTCTCCCGTCGACCGCGACCACCTAACAGCATAAAATATTTTCCATCGTTCCGGTGAGAGCGAGCGCGCGCCCGCCAGTATAAATAATGGTCGTGGTATTCTTTCGTTGGCAATTGTCACCGATATCGATGTCGACTCGAAACTGCTAGAAAATATTGAAATATCGGGACTCTTCGCGAGGCGCGCGTTTGTATCGGTTTGTCCACGCTGCGTTTCGTGTTCGATGCGATTCGAATTCGGTTTGTCGCGTGCCACGGGACACGGAACGGTGAGGCGAGGCGAGGCAACGCTGAAACAAAAGCAAGGACGAATGTGGTGCTCTATAGTGGCCGTGCCGGCTACTTTATCGAGCCGTATTTCGAGTCAGAGTGGTTTCAGAGCCGAGGCGAAGCGACCCGACCGACCGACCGACCGGATCGTTAAAACCATCGCGAAGGTAAGAAGCCGCGAGAAATATTGCGCGAGCGCGCGCGGGGACTCGAAACCGCGAGCTTAATTCAAGAAGCAGAGAGAAGAGATGTAGAGAGAGTGAGAGGGATAGAAGGAAGCCCGAGAGTCAGAGAAGTAGAGGACGAACGAGGCAGGAAGGACGACATTAAACTCGAAAGCTGCGTGTAGTGTCGGCCGGCGAGGAAACGAGAACCAAAGTTCCGCCAGTCAAGGAACCAAGAGGAGAGAAAGAAGAAATCAACGTCGACGACTCGAAACTTTCCTTCTTACCAACTTTTAACGAGGCCATGCCGGACGACTTTTTTTACCTCCATCCTATAATCGCCGAAACGAATAGACTGGTCGAAAGTTCTCGACCACAGCCTGAAACGATCGAGAGACGATCATCAGCGAAGCACCTCCTCTTACACTGATATGTTACTTTTTATCTTCATTATTTCCAAGCGTAATTCGGTTAGCCAGGATTCAAGCACCGATATCAAATTCAATTCGCGCGCTGATCTATTCCATCCATGAATGGCCTGAAAAGATTACAAGCCAATTCACATTTCTTTAATCCTCGAACAACGGACTATTTTTTTTAGTTTACAATGTGTAATAAAAATATAAAATATAATAAAACTATATTTTTTTATGGTTGTCGTCATTCTTGTTAAGGCAAACTACTAGAAACTACTAGGCCTAGACGAAAATTTTTGAATCGAAATCGTGCGTCTTTGAATGACGAATCTTTTGGTCTAAACCGATTTGTAGGAAAGTAGTTTGTTAGGGCAATATGTAAAAAATAAACTTTTCTTGCAAAATGTTTGTCTGAACAAATTATTTTCATGAAAATCGGTTTACACTAAATTAAAGATTCGTCATTCAAAGACGCATAAATTGCATTTCGAGTTTTTCGTCCAGACCTAGTAGTTTTGGAGACATTCGATAAAATGAATTTTTCATCGTTCACTTAGCTCCTGATTTAATTGCCAGAAATTCTGATGTTCCGGGTCAGAACCGACCCAGACGCAGCCGTCGCGTCGCATCGGAGTGTTAACTGGTTTATGGAATTCTTCGGACGACTGAGTTCACTGGAACTGACGGAGTCCGTAACATGAAATTAGAGGCGCAGCCGCGGAAAAGAAAGTGTTATATTTAAGCACGGATCCGGTCACGTAGTTTCATTCCGTCCTGTTCGTTGATTAAACGCGACGGAAGAGAGTGTCGTTGGTGGCCCGTTTAACGGTGAGCTTCGGTGAGCAAACGTTTTCAGAAAATATCGTAAATTGTGGGATCGGAGGAAGACAAACGATTCGAGTGCCTCAACGTCGGAACAAGGTTCCACAGGGTGGACAGTAATTCCTGGTAATGCAACGGGCCAAACATTGATTGCGTTCGCCGCGCGCCCGTCTCGACGTGGAGACGAAGTAAAAGAGAACGGAAAATATCGTGGGAGAAGGAAAGTTTTCCGGGCATTCATGAAACGAAGATATTCTCTTCCTCTTCGTTCTCTTCCTCTTCCTTTTCTTCTTAATCGCAACCTAATTGCGCCAAAGCAGGGAGGACTCGATTCGTTTACGTTCGAGATTACGCGAACCTGTTTCGGCCGTTCCCGCTACTTTGCGATTTTATTGGGCTCATGAGAAAGTAATAGGAATATTGGAGTAACTTCGATATTAACTGAACCCCGCCGAGGAAACGTCCATTAATTACTAGCTACGCCCCCTTCAATAAACATTTGCTGCAAGTCAATAAATAAAGACGCCTTTCATTTTACATACACCCGGTAATATTATTATTTATTTAGCGCTTGAAACCATATAATTCATCGAGCCAGTATATATCGAATCTTTCTCGACGAGGATTTTCGAATCGATTGGATCGTGTTTAAAATGCTAGAAATACTTGGAAAGAAGAACAATGGATAATTATATTAAATCATTATAGTTAGTCTTTGTACTTGAAACAGTCCATTGAATGCAGGATATCCTTTCAGAAAAGATTCTAATAGTCTCTAACGACCGGTGATTTATAATGAAAGTAAACCTGACGCCCTCCGGGATGAGCGAGAAGCCGAAAGTTTCGAGAATATGACATATGACACTGTTGAAAAGAATTCGTGATGGAGTTTTGTATAATAATTAAATATATTCGTTAATTATATAGAAAAGGTCTGCGTACTCCCATTTTGATGAAATTTTAATATGTTATAGATTTCGACATTTTGAACTACTTTTTCCTTTTCCAATATAGGGGGGGGGGTCGCTTTTAGTTTTCGAGATATTTTCAAAAGACTATCGCTAATACTGTATTGAATTTTTCGCATTCCTGCATGCTCCACGGCAACGTAAACCTGTTCCGGAGCCGCATCTGTTTACTTTTTGTTTGTAAACACGTTGTGGAGATGAGAAGCGACAATACCACACACACACGCACCCAGTGTCTCTAAAAAGAAGGTTTCGGTTATGAAATTAACATTTGCGCCAATTTTCAGTATCATATTCGTAATCAGCACATCAAAATACGTAAGAATCTAGAGTATAATTTAGAAACACTGAGTGCGTGTTAAGCACTGGGTGGGTGTGTGTGGTGTCAAGCCGGCTCTTTCCGCTCCTCTGTTTTCTCTCATCGCTACAGCGTGAAAATGTAAACAAACGCCGCACCGGGACAGGATTATGTCGCCGCGGAGCGTGTAGGAATACGAAACATTCAATACAGTATTCGCGATAGTTTTTTGCAAATATCTCGAAAACTAAAAGCGACCCCCAATATTTGAACAGGAAAAAGTTTTTCAGAATGTCGAAATCTATAACATATTAAAATTTAGAGAAATTTTAGAGACATTTAGAGAAATTTTGTAATATTGTTAGATGGACATTAACAAGTTGGTTGTACAATGGTTAAACAATGAATGTTACTTTTATTCGCCTTGTGAATAGATTGAAGGAAGTTAGTTCTCGGTTACAGAAACATTTTCTTCTGTGGCTGCGCGAGAAGATTCACAAGTGAAAACGAACGTTTGACGGGTCATTTGCATGCTGAGGGATTTCCGTGCAGCTAGATCGAGCATTGTGCGTCGCGACGTCCAGCGTCGCCTCTCGTCGCAAGCTCTAAGAACAGCCGGCGAAGGAAGTCTTTCGGTTCGACCGGAACATCGTCGTGTTCCCGAAAACGGTCAAAGGGAAGCAGCGTCACGTCGGAAAGAGCTTTTCATCCTGCTTACTCGCTCGAGCGTACTGTCAGTCGCATACTAGCGTAACATGCCGGCCAATCCGTAGAATTTCTCTCGTATATACTGTTTCTCTCACTTACACACTCCGGTTTCTATCTCTCGCTTCAGTTGCCATCAACGCGCGACGTCTTCTCAGCTTTTGGAACGACCGCGCTTCAGCCTGCAATCATGCATAAAACAAGCGTTTCTACCTCGAGAGCTTGACATCACGGAACCGTTTCCGAGCCATACATACTCGATTGTGAGCGTCGCAGTCGCGATCATTCCCAATTCACCAATTTCTCTCTCTCTCTCTCTCTCTCTCGTCTATCGGTTCGCTGGAACCCGCACCGACACCGATTAAGCAGCTTGAAATTTGACCATCTCCAAGAAGATCTTCCCTCGTTAGCGATGGGAATGCGTCAAGCCTCTTCCGAATGCTGGACGTTTACTATGGTAGACTGATCAGGCACAGGATGTCCGGTGATCCGCGACCGATTATGACTGCCAGATAGGTGCCTGCAAACGTTCGCTGTTTCCGCAAAATATAATGTCTGTTTATCAGGGGTGTGCGAGAAGCCGAAATTTAGGATCCGGAACAATTTCGAGGTTCCCGAATGTATCGGGATTCCTGAAAAAGTAGGGATTCTCAAAAGAGTTGGACTTCTCGAAAGAATCGGGATTCCCAAAAAAGTAGGGATTCCCGAAAAAGTAGAGATTCCCGAAAAAGTAGGGAATCTCAAAAAAGTAGGGGTTCCCGAAAATGTAGGGATTCTTTAAAGAGTTGGAATTCTCGAAAGAATCGGGATTCCCAAAAAAGTAGGGATTCCCGAAAAAGTTGAGATTCTCAAAAAAGTAGGCGTTCCTGAAAAAGTAGGGATTCTCGAAAAAGTAGGGGTTCCCGAAAAAGTAGGAATTCTCAAAAAAGTAGGGATTCCCGAAAAAGTAGGGATTCTCAAAAAAGTAGGGATTCCCGAAAAAGTAGGGATTCTCAAAAAAGTAGGGGTTCCCGAAAAAGTAGGGATTCTTGAAAGAGTTGGAATTCTCGAAAAAGTAGAGATTCCTAAAATAATTTATACTTTATACATTTATTAAGGGTTGTGGAAAAAGGGGAAGGAGGCGGAACAGCAAAGATTGTAATCCCGAGGGGGCTCATTAAAGTAATACATATATGTGTATATTTATTAGGGGTGTATGAGCACCCGTTTTATCAGAACAAACAATTCGATCACCTGGTATATTCACGTGGGATTTACAGCAGGGAAATGTTGTTAACTATACGCTTGATGGACGTTGCAAATGATTAGCGTTTAATATTCACTAGATTGCAATAAATTGACATTGTAGAGAACAGGCGAAGCAATTGTATTGACATTGCCCGTTCCATTTTCGCAGAAACAGCCTGGTAACATCCGAGCAAATGTAACGGCCAAAGAAACGCGCTTAAAACGTGCTGCTCTTGACATCTTTTTTGTTTGCGAACCTGCCAGGTTTTATCCAGAGGGAATTTCTCAAGCTGCTGACAGGTAGCAGCAGGTTGCAAACTAACCAATTAGCTTCTGTGTTTTATTCTTATCGTCTTGCCGACGACTTCTTGCGCGTACCACTGAGAAAAAAGTTCTAAATGTCTGGATTCAATTTCCTTCTACATATCAATTAAACAAATCAATGTAGTAAGATCTCACTCAATTTTGATCGTACATCTAGCGAGAACAATCCAATTCAATACGTCAACACTAATCCTTAAAGGGTTATACTTTAGACTTGCTGGTAATAATTAATTATCACCATACGCGTAGTTGCATCAATGCAATTCATTATGGTTTTAGACTCACTGTGAATAATTGTGATTTTAATCCCTCCAGTAATTCTATACATTCAAACTTAGCATGTTTTATCAAGTGGAAACTGGTTAATTGTTTGTCAATTGACAGAAGATTGCAAATATTCCATGAACTCCAATATTTTCATAGAATTCGTGTCAACGTATCGCCAACCGTAACTTTCTTTTCATCGTGGTCCTCACGGTTCGGCATCGACTTTCGCAAACGTCGCGTCGGGAGGATTAATTGATTGAGCGGTCAGAGGAGACGATCCCATACGATGTCAGGGGTCTTTCAGGCTCTATCTCCTTGCTCGAGTTGTGCAGTATGTCCCAGAGTTCGATCCTAACCCTGCACCGAAGCTTCTGCTGCGTCGCTAACACGCGGTGCTGTCGTAACTTTCGTCGAATTTACATGCGACGACCATTCGAGGTCCGAGGTTTGCAAATATCTACCGACGAGGTCCCTGTGATCCGCGAAAATCGGCTCGATTAGGCCAACAATCAATTTGATAGAGATCTGAATAGCCGCAACTCAGTTAGAACATTTTCATTTTACGGAAAGACACGCCGTCGAACGATCATTTTAAATTTAAATCAGCAGATTTAAATTCTGGAAGGGACCTAATTAATGGTTATTAACTCGCGTGGAGTGTGCGCAAGCTTCTGCTATTAAATAAACTTGTATAATTCGGGAGATTAAATAAAATTGCAATTAACACGAGCGGTCCGCTGCTGAATAAAATAAAAACGAACCTGATGCTTGTATTAGGCGTAAATATTTCCGCTATTCCTTGTCCGTTTGAGGAAACCGCATCGATTGGAATACAGCTCGCGAATTTCTGAACGAGTATCCAAGGCCGCAGCCGCGCGCAACGTGCGCGTTTCCTGTTCCCCGTTCCGAGAATAGTAATGGGAATTGTCTGGTTCGACGCGCGAAAGTTCGAAGATTGACTGCAAATGGGCTAGACGGATTAATTAACGTCGATGGATGTTGCGAATTGAGTTGTTAACGCGGATCGGGACACACGCGTCGCGTGTCCAATCTACCTGACATACTCCTAAGGGATTCGGGTATTATATATATTGCAGAAATTAATTAAACCCGTCGCGCTGCCATGCATCTGGGTTAATTCGCGTCAACGTCAATTTTCGCCGTGAATTATAAGCCAAGAGCAGATCGGAACGGATATATAGATATACATATACATACATATAATATCCTAGAGAAATCGTTCGCTTCCGAATCACTTGGACAGGAAACTGACAAGAGGCGAATAAACGACACACGGTGACAATTAGTTGCGATTTTCGGTGATTCGACCGGGGACATCTTTAAATTATGTAAAACGCTCGAGTGGATTGTCTCGGGGAACCGGGTTCGACGACCTCCGCTCGCGATTATTTCGCAATTACTTCGCTGGGCTATTTTAGCAGGCTAGCTAGACTTTCTATTAGCAATTCATTGTATTGATCGCCGTTTTATTTTAAATCAAGCTCGTTCATCCTCCAAATTGAAAACTCGTTAATTATTCGAGAGAAAGTAGAGTTTCATTTAACTTCTGCTTCTCGCGATTGGCTTGAACTATTTTTATTCTGCGTACAGATCTATGTGTATATTTGTCGTGGAAAAATTGTTTCTAAAAGCTTAAATATCTCAATCAATAATCAACAATTACGATACGTGTGTAGAGAAAACATATTCCTAAAATAATTAACTGGGATTGGGATGAACAAATTGAAAGAAGGTCAATTCTTGTGTTTTATTTAAGGGAAAGATATTTTCAAATTGGGATGAACAAATTGAAAGAAGGTCAGTTTTTGTGTTTTATTTAAGGGAAAAATATTTTCAAATTGGGATGAATAAATTGAAAGAAGGTCAGTTTTTGTGTTTTATTTAAGGGAAAGATATTTTCAAAAAAATAAAATGACATTCGAGCGAGACGTTCGGGTTTCGTGGCGTCAAACAGTGGTTGTCTGGGTAGAGAAAATATATTCTTAAAATATTAAAGTTAAAGAATCGAGTTTGGCCACGAAAAGTCGATTCACGGACGGCGGGAACCGACACGAGAACTGGAACGTTAATTGCGCTTCGGAGGTTGCCAGAAAAGAGACGAGACGCCGGCCGAGAGGAGAAATAACGCGACTCTTGGTTGAAGAGGGAGACGGAACCTAAAGAAAGAGAGAGGCAGACTGGTTGCAATTCTACCAAGCATTTTGGGTCGTGTTTGTTCAACCGTCCGAGCTTTTTTCCCCAAGATTAACGCCCCTCGCTGTCACAAATACACGCCGCGGAATCGCGTAGCTGCACTTTGCGGGGTACAAGGGCCGCAATTTGTCGATCGCATTAAACCTGTCGCCGACGGAAAACTAAACGACGTTGCTGTCGTTCTACCGTCGTGTTTTCGCTTCCGAGCGATATCACTGCCACAGCCGAAACTAGATTCAAAGCAGAAGTATCGTTCGAATCTTTCTCTCTCACTCAATAAACAATTCCTGTGATTATTATGAAATAATACCACCCTCCATATCAGATGATTGCCTAAGTTCGTGTCAGATTTTCATAGGCACCACAAACAACACGGCGAAGTGTAACAAAAATAATGATATAGTTACTATTCTCTTTTACACTTAGGGAAGAATGGTATTCTTTAAAGTTTAACCATTGAATTTTATATTCAAATCGAGCACCAATTTATGCAATCATCTGATACATTTACACAAGTGTACGTACTCGAAGTGCATGGAGATTTATTTTCTATTTGTAAGCATTTGAACCCTTTCGCTTTACAGGAATAATATAAGTAAGTACAGTAATATAGATTACAGGAATAATACAATAAGAAGTGAATACAATAGCAATGTCCGTTAACATTATATTTAAGCAGATTACAATTTTTGAGGAAGGAATGTATACTGATTGTGAAACAAGCTTCAATATTTGTCTTCGCTATGAGTGTGTCTACATTAAGAAGTAGTTGAAGGCCCATGCGAAGTAGGGCATTTGTTAGCTTGTGTCTTTGTGGATTATAGAATTCGCATTACCATATTATATTATACGATCAATGGTTTCTCTGCATGGAGATTTGCAAGAGCTTTTTAGAGGCATTGACGACCAGTCATCTCTCAGATTACCAGTTTAATTTGTAGAATTTCTTGTCTTCAAATATTTATGATATACAGGATTTTTTATTTAAAATCTTGTGGCATATACGAACGTCGAACAAAATTGTGCGATCTCTGCGATTGGCATAAGTGACGAATCGAATGTAGAATGCGTTAATGGGAATTTCTATCGCCAGATGAACGACTTCTGCGTGTACCGTCGCGTCGTTCGAAGCAGTTATGGCATCACTTGGGCGGCCGAGCTATGCTAAGCCAGGCAAACAATGCTAACCGTAGCACGAAGAAACAGAGCAGAGAAGTACTAAGGAAGAGAAAGGTAGCGAGAAATGGGAAGGGACGGAAGAAGCGGAGAGGAAACACCGGGACGCACCCGGGGAAACTTTATGAGTTTATGAGAGCAAGCGTGATGCCGGGGTTGGGCCAGCCAGCAAAATAAGAGGCTCCTCTAACTATCCAACTACCTCGTCTCGTATCTTTTTCATTTACGCGCTGTTTACAACGCGTCGGGCATTACTTTTATCGCGGGGCTCGGCTCGCCTCGGCACCGGCCGCCGCGCCGCCGCCACCCTCTCTGAATTACTCGAATGCCACCGGGCTGCTTGCTAAGGGTTTGTTGCGACGAAAACAGTTTAGAGACGAACGTTTCTTACATTTCTTTGTATGGAATGCCTCTCCTCGCGAATTTCTTCGCGAAACTCGACGAACGGAAGAACGACCGTCACGCGAATCATTCGTCTCTTATACTCTATCTCTGTTACGACGTTGTCGCGCTGTCCTACTGGCAGATGAATATTCAAAGAGTATTTTTTTTTATTTAATACAATTAGAATCTCAAGGTAGAGATTATTTAGCCATACATTAGTTTTCAATACATTTTTGTACTTTGTACAGGGTGGTCCATCTAGTGTTTGGAATTTGAACTATCAGTTATTTGACTTTAGAAACATCAAACGTTATTCGGAAAGTGACAGATATTTACCATAACCTCTGAAATTTACGAAATAGGTCGCTATTCGCTTGAAGAAAGTTGGGAAATATTAAAAACTTATTTCCAAAGTGGTGAGTCTTCAACTCAAACTGTAAGAAATTTGAAGAAAAAATTTGACAAAAAAATGTACCAAAAACTCAATTTATTGATCCATTCGTAAAGCGAGTTCGTGAAACTGGAATGTTGGTGGATAAACCAACTCGTGTGCGTACTCGTCCAGTGCGCTAAACCGGAAATATTGCTGCTGTTGCTGAAAGTGTGCGGAATGAACCATCAACATCAACTCGTCATCGTTCGTCACAATTGGACATTTCACGCACTTCTTTGATGCTTATTTTGCGTAAAGATCTGGCTATAAAGCCATATAAAATTCAATTTTCGCAACAGATAAAGGCAATTGACCACCCGAAACGTCTGGAGTTCGCAAATCACTGTTTTGCGACCAGTCTTCGGAAATCGGATAATCAGCAGAAATGCTGATGTGAATTGGCCACCAAGAAGCTGCGATTTGACGCCATTGGATTATTATCTTTGGGGAGCAGTAAAAGATAAATGTTACACCAATAATCCAGAAACAATTCAAGACCTCAAGGTCGAAATTGAAGCTGCTATTAGTGCGATTATACCTGTAACCATCGAAAATGTACTCAAAAACTGGGTAGAACGGGTAGGTTACTGTCAAGTCAGCCGTGGTGGTCATTTGACCGAAATCATATTTCATAAATAAATGTCATGAAACAACCTTTTGAATAAATGTTCAACCAATAAAAAATATTAAGCCGTTTTTTATAGCAAAATGAAATTCCAATTTTTAAATGGACCACCCTGTATAATACAATATGAATTACATATATTTATTCATAGGCTAGATCCTTCTAGATTATTTAACCATAGGCCAGTACACAAGCAGTTTTAAATATATACAGTTTTCAATAAACATGCCAGTTTATTTTACATGTTTCCAGCGTAGGTCTGGAGAGTAGGGCATTGCATGTAAGCATTCAACGAGTATTGGTGTAATACGTTCTTTCTTTTAAATTTTTTTGTTTATACGTCGCATTCAACTGCTTAGCGGGGTTCCGAACCACATTGGGCACCGCAATCTTTGACATCATAAAAGTTAGCTATTTTAAATCGACAATTAAACATTTCTTCCCAGCTAAAATAATTCCATTCCATATGATTTATTCATTTTCTGCATACGAAATTGATACACTACCTCGTACGATACTTAAATAATTATTAATTCATTTTTGTAATTGAGTTCTCATTTGTGCAAGAATGGCTTCTTGAAGATGGCAGCTACGTTTTTCGAAATTTAAGATAGGTTGTTTAATTTTAAAGAGAATGTACCAGTGAGACACATATAATAGGATGTACAGATTGGTTTTCTGAGCAATATAATTTTGTATCGAAAAAAATTGTTGAATTTCGTCCGACACATAATGTACAGTCGTACGAATGTTCATCTGCAAGTGTAAACTGCGTTTTTCGTCTCGAAACGAATCCAGAACGTGTTCGGTTACTCTCCCTACGCGTCCGTTTAAGGAATAATTGTTCGAATTGTACAAAAGTAAATAATGCCGTCGAAATACCGGCTCGAATCGGATCACTCGATGCAATTTATCCGGCAATCCGATTACATCGTCGAAATATTTTCACCGGTCGTCCGCGCATTAACGCGCAATGTATGCGTGGCGGCGGTGATTCAATATCCGTCTATAAATATTATTCTTCGACGAGAGCTGCATTGCCGGAAAATTGAACGATCGTCGATACGTATTAGCCACCGGAAACACGTCGACGCGTGCACAACAACCGAACGAAGCGGGCAAGAGACGAGAAGAAACGCGGCTCCCATATCGCGTAAATGTGTTCATACTTAATCATCATTGCGTCTTGCAATTATCTGGAAACCTACAGCGAGAAGCACGACTAAAAATCGAACCACCGCTGATAAAGTTA
>CM052323.1:2695312-2707786 GCA_028455615.1 Lasioglossum zephyrum | reverse complement strand
ATCGAAAACTCCCGAAGAAATGACATTCGCAAAGCATTTACCTTGTGATACCATTTAACAAATTTAAAATTAAAAATGTTTGTCATGTCATCAAAACTAAACGAGACATTTAGGAGGCTACGTGTAGGTGGACAAAATGACAAAAAAATTTTTTTTTTAATACCACGTTTTTAAAATCTTCAATAGCTAAGAGAATACTTGTAAGATTTCAAACGAAAAAACGTGGGACGCATGCAATAGATAATTGATGTACGAATAGTTCCCCTATAAATCACTAATAATTTTATTGCACAGCAAATGATATGATACACTGCTTACTATTATCTTATGCCTCACGTTTTTCGTTTTAAATCTTACATTTACCCCGTGGTAATAAAAATTTCTTTCTTCTGTTACTTTCGTATCAAGCTCAAGTCAATACGAATCGCTGAACCATGTTCTATGGCAATGCAACTTGTACAACGAGGAAAGGCTCAAATTAATGTGAATAAACTCAGTAAAATAAATTTCCAGCTTGCAATGGATGTCTCAATATTAATAGCTAAACCAAATATCAAAGCTTGTCACTACATTTTATCATTTTTTAAGAGCTGTGGTCTTAAGGTATAAGTTTTGTCTATATTGTTCCAACTAATCATATGTCTGTATTAAAATATTTGTGTATCTCTAATAACCACATTCTATTTTGTAATTTTTATATTCTGTTTTGTATGTGGTGTATTTCGTTTTTATTTTAAATATTGAAGGATTTTAATAATTTATTTATGTCAATTCTCTTTGACGTACAGAAGACAACTAATAGTTTCCAATACATCATACGAAAGACAGCAGCAGACATTCAACTCTCACGCCCATTCACACGCATTCACACATCTTCACACACACTCACACTCAGAAATGCCGCTGTTTCGAATTTCGATTTCTCGATATTCCTACATTATGTTGAAATAAATCTCATATGAGGTTTTCTATTAAAAAAAAAAGCTCAAGTCAATAATGCTTGATGTCGTTCTAACAAATCCACCACCGCATCAAATCGTGCGAATCCATTTTCGTCAGGAAACGCCTATCAATAGACTTCCGGTGGTTAAAGTGCGCAACGAAGCTTACGGTGGATCGGGCTAGCAATTCTCTTTAGATAGTTGTCTCTGTTGGTTGGGTGAGAACGTGTCCCGCGTCAGCGGCTCGTAATTTTGGAGCCATGTACCTCGCCGAGTTAACAAAGTAGACAAAAGAACCGGCCGAAAGAACGGTTCGGTGTAATTAAACCTCTTCGCGTTTTTTCCGGGTCCTCGTTAGTTAGGGGCGACGGTTCTTGTCGCTCCATCGAGTACGGGGCTGGCATACGAGAGACGAGCAGACTGCTTATGATTTAAACGAGTTGTTTATTTATCCAGCGCGCGGGAACGTTACCCCGATTTAACCTCCGGGACGCAAGGATTCACGCGGAGTTGGTAATGAACTTCGGTTCTGATGGTATAACCTGTGGCTAATATCGGTTTGACTTTGTTGATGAATTGCGATTTATGCGCGTGTAACCGGGATCTCGAATAGAGCGTTATATTAATTTGCTGGCGTGATAGAAATGGGATGATGTCCCCTATGGTGAAATAAGTTGAAAGTGGAGGGCGAAGTTTTGATGGAGTGTCTATGTATGACTTGCTAGTTCTGCTTGTAAATATGGAGGTGGTCTAAATTCGCGTGTCTTCCGATTCAACTGAAGTAGAATTTAATCCGGAAGATTTGAAAGGAGATTTACAAAATGATTGAGAGCACGAATAAATGTCTATCCAGCTCTAGTTCCCTGAAATCGATACACAAAGTTTTACATTTGGTTCTACACTATATCCGAGGCATTAATTATGAAATACAATACCATTCAAGTATCCCATCATTGCATTCAATTTTCTATTACAGTTTCACGGAAGTGGGAATATTAATTTCAAAATACATACTATCAATTTCGTTAATGGTAGCGGTTGTATCGTCTATCCAGTTGTCAATCATTTCCCCATTTCACGCGTGTTAAAGTATCCGTATTTTAATTAGCATCGATTTTTAGGATCCAGTTACTAATTTAATGCTCCAACAATAAACGATTTCTTTTCTGTTCTACAGTTCGGTTCTACAATTCTCGGATATGTTGCTTTCAAATCTAAAATATCTGCTTAAAGACACGGCGATATCGTGTCATTAATAAAATAATCATACCACAATTTCTCTATCTTTCTTTTTCCAACATGTATTTGAAAAGTCGCAAACTCTAATTGTAAAAAAGGATGGTGACTATATAATTGATTAACAAAGCTGAATTCTTTAAAATTTAATCATTGAATTTTATTTTCAAACGCGCACGAACTTGTGCAGTCAGCTGTTAGTATATGTATGCATTTAATAATAGCTACATCTAATCAAAATAAAACAATCAAATCAAGCTGAAAGCTTGCATTCTTTAATTACCATTTTATTGTTGAAAAAAGAAGTGTCCGTGATTTATGGACGGGAGTGTAAATACACGTTCGTTATGAATACACGTTCAAAATCACGATCTCTGGTACAAATGAACCCTGAACTGAAAAAGGGGGAAATTTGGCACGGATAGACAAGGGCTGGAAAAAATGGCAAAACATCGAAGAAGATCGACGGCGAAGATCAACGATTTCGCGGGTTGTGTATCGCAGACTCGCAGTCGCGAAGTAGAATGCTGGGTAAAGGAGGAAGGGGTCGATGGGGAGGTCAGCGCGTGACAAATGAGGCTGTTTGTTCGAGGCTCGTACAACACACGGATAACGAGCTCTCTCGGAGGTCTCGGGGTCCTCTTTGCCTTTCGACTCCCAGCCTCGACTGCTGCCTCGTCTCGACTTGGCGTCTCCCGACCACCCGAGAAAATTGCATACTTTAAACACACCTGGCCATCTTCTACCTTCCTCTCTCGTTCCATCTCGTTTTCTCTCTTTCGCTCGAGTATGTCGTTGCGTTTAATTGACGTGGTAATTAGCGATGAAACGGACGGTTTTGCAATTAGAAACCTCGAGGACGGTGGAGCGAGAGAAGAAGGAAAGTATGAAGAAGACGACTAGGAATGCCGGGAAAAGAAATTCGCTGACGGTCGATGCCAGCCGCGTCTGGTCACGACCTCCTGCGACTTCAACGCGCAGATGTCGTTCGAACACGGTTTGTTGTTCGATATTAAATTAAGGACGCAATTCTTGAGAGTCCTTTCCTTTGTTCACCTTTTTTCATTTAAGCACTATCAAACCCTTCCGGGGTTTATTTCGCTTCACAAGAATAACTGCAAGTGAATAGAATAACTATTGCCGATTAGATCGTCCGTCCTCTATTAGAATATGCATCAATTATATGGTCTCCGAAGAGCTTTAATTAGGAAATCATGCTGCTCGAGAGTGCAGCATAAATTCCTCAGGTTTTCTTCATATAAGCTAAATAGTACAATGTTATTCCTTGATCACGATTACTATAAGTAATATTACTATATATATATATATTATTTATATATATATATAATTATATTTAATTATTCCTAAATGATCTATTATAATAGATATATAGTTTTATTCTATAAATAGATATATAGATATATAGTATTATAATAGAAATATATATATATATTCATAATAATATATAATTATTATAATATTAAATTATATTGCTTTGATTACTCCACTATATTAACTACAATCAACCTAGAAACGTTGTCTGCTCAAAGAATAGTATCCAGTCCGTTGTATTCAGTCCGTCTATAATAAATAATGATAATAATAAACAATACGTTAATGCGTCAGATAAGGAAACCGAGATTACCGCGTCTAATTGACGCGACAATTAGGAACGAAGCGGACGGTACAGCAATTAGAAACCTCGAAGAGGGTTGGTACGAGAGGGAAGAGAAGTTGAAGAAGACGACACGGAATGTCGGTATAAGAAATTCGCTGACGGTCGATGAGACGGAAGATTGTTCGCGAGCCGCGACTACCGTCCGCGGGTCGCAGTCTTTTCGGAATCGTAAAGCGTACGTGAAGGGAAGCCGAAGTAGCGCACTCGGAGGACGTGTCTAGAATCGAGCGGGTTCGGTTAATTAGCAGCTGTTTCGCCGGGAGATCCGGCTGTAATTACCTATTATGAGGTTGCCCGGTCGAACCGGCGCATCGAATCGAATCCCATCGACTCGCGTCGTACTCGCGGGGCCCCGGTATCCGCTGACGTAATATCGGCGTCCTTAATTAGCTCATCGATAAATAGAATCAAGGGAGAAGAATCGGTCGTCGGTGATTCTTCGCGTCGATACCGTGAAAAGTTGCGAACTCCGGCAGCAGACAGACGCGGCAAATGAGCTGTCAGCCCGGCGGCGCGGCCCGGTTCATGGATATCGATTAATTTTTCCTTTAATCCGGTCGTTCCGTCGCCTTTCTCACCGTTCTCTCTTCTCTCTTCGGAATATGTAATCCTGGCCTCGCATAAAATTTATCCTGCGCTTCCGCCGCCTCCGTTCGCTAAATTCTGTCATCGATCGCGGACCAGCAGCAGCGCGACGCGTCCCAACCACCAGAAATTATTTTCTCGCCTCTCTTCCCTCTGTTCCTCTCCCCACCGCTGCTCCCCACCCCATCGACATCCTTTCCTTCGAATTAATTTAGGGTAATTCAAATCGATTCCAAAAGTTTTCGCGGTGCCGGGCGACAAGTCCGCTCAGCCGTGCTCGATTCTAATGCCGTTACCGGTCTAACGACCGCTCGTAGAGCCGGATAACCGGTAACGCGGTTACCGATTCGATCGGAATTATTAACGTGGATAGCGTTATGATCGGATCGAACCGGCGCGACGCTTACTTTAATTTGAAATTACCCCTAGCGCGCGGCGTTAAGCGCGTCTATTTTACTTTAGCCCGTGGAAACGCGTTAGTCAGATTTTTCGAAATTCATTTGTTGAAATTCAAATTTTAACAAGATCGCAGAGACTCAAAGAATTTTACAGCTACAGGAAACTCGCTTCCAAACCGATTATATCTGGAAAACCCATTTTCAGAACGGTCTATATCATACCTCTGAACAGGATGAACATATTCGTTTGAAACTTTAATCGAAAACGTAAAATACCACTCTCTGCCGAATAGATTATTCACATCGTTATCGCATTGCTGTAAAATTATGTAATAACCTGTTAACGCGGATAATAGCGGAGACTACCCACTGTTCGCCGCTCTATAGTATCAGCAGAAATGTTCAACATTCGTCTCAGTATAATAGAAATCAACTTCATTCGAAATGCCTATAATGAAATAACAGGGGAGTTCATCAAACCGTACGAAAGCGACGCGAGCTCAAAACTAACCATAGATTTTCGCTATCGAATAGTCCAATGGCCCCTTAAATTCTATCGTTTTTGCCCATCCCTTTCCAGTCGACAAATTTTAATATACGCCCTCGTCGAATTCGGACCAGCCCCCGAAACTCCGCTAGCGCGTGGAATCGTCGACGGCGCGGCGTGGAAAAAGCGGAACGGATGAACGGAACGTCGCGATAATTCGCGAATAAATTCCGCCACCCCGACGCTACGACGTCGACGTGGAAATTTATCGTCCGCTCCGCGCTTCGAAGACGTCTCCAACGACCTTCCACTGGACATTGCTGCGATTGATTCACCGACGTGCGACACCTTCTTGGATAACCACAGAACCGATTTCAAACCCGAGATTTCACGCGACCCAATAATTTCGTAAAAATTGTCGAAATATTCTAGATAGTTGTCTCGCAAGCACAATTAACCAGTAACCCCACTAGTTTTATTAACTAGTTTTATTAGTTGCATTAGCCAGTAACCAGATTTGTAACAGCTAGACTGCGAATCTTTATTCCAAATATATTGGATGGGATAACAAATAAACGGAAACACACTAAATTAATTTAAACTCAAATTTATTAGAAACGCCAGCAAAGAAGAACGTTATATTACATTGACAGTTAGACTCGAAGTGAGGAGACGCACCAGAGGTAAACAGAACAGAACCATACGTTGTTCACTTCATATAAAATCGAGCAGACCTGTGAGTTCATTGACCTCTTGTATATCACCCCTGTTTACAGTGATCCTCATATTTAATTAAATTCATTTTTGCTTTTCTGCTGTCGGAATGTAACATCCAACAAAATAAAAATGTTTTACATTGATTGTAGGAAGCAGTAACAACATAAAAATTGATTTCATCCCTTAACGACTTCGTTACATATAATCAACATTCTTGAATTATCAAAATCTTTTACTATTTTTTAATAACTTACAATAATACACAGGATCTTTATGCAAATAAAAAATTTGTACCTAGACTTACAACAAACTGGAGTGAACAAGTTTATTTTCCCTCCTTCTTCATTGCGTACATTCTGTTGATTAAATATCACCACACTGATTTTAGATAAGGAAGACAAAGAAATTTATCGAGTCAATTCCCATGCATACAACTTCATCGTTGCAATAATTGTAAGATGAGAAATATAAAACCTGTCATTCTACCGATAGTGGTAGGTTTGTTGTCAGCAAACGGAAGACAGTACCTCGCTGACAGTAAACCGAGCAACACGCACATATAATAAATTACTTTTATAAAAGCCGTACATATTGCTGTCATCTTTTCGCACGTTTTCTAGCGCAGCGAGGCGTTGTCAGTTTTCCGCCAACATCGAAGATATCTGTCATTGCACCGAGTACGGGCGTGTATCGCGGTTGGCAGCGTTGGCTGGGTTAACTCGTGTTGTCTCTGACGCTCGCCTCGGGTATAATGAAGAGAGACTCGAGGCAGTTGTCAGTCGAGGCAGCCTCGTGCTGTCTGGACACGGATATCCATGCTGGGAGATCCGCGTGCTCGCGGTCCGAGTTCCCCGTAATCGTTTCCCGATTACGGGATCAGGCGCGATATTAATTACGACATAAATTAACGTCAACGATATTAAATAGATCGGGACGGGGCGGTTCGAGATGGGATGAAATGGGACGAGATGGGCTCGGGCCAGGAAACTGGACGGAGAGAGACGCCGAAGTGTGAGGCGGAGGTGAAATTCGGTGAACAGGTTCCGAACAGAGCATCCGTATTACTGCTCGTTCGATCGCAAACGCGGATAGAAACGAGCGCGCGCGCGGTATCGATGAAATTATAGTCGGTGTTTCGACGGTAATAAAATGCAAATTGGAGTCGAGGAGCTCGACGCGATTCCCTCTTCGCTGCAACGATCGTTCAAACGAGTTTCCGAAATGGAGCAGCAGCCGCCTCGTAATTCGCTCGCGAAGAAACCTGCCCAACCCACGACACTTATGGTTGTCCACGATCGCTGAAATCTCGCGCATCCGTCCCGTGATGTTGACTTCAAACGCGCACGATCATTGTTGGCTCGCCTGTACCGCTACCTCTTGACCGTAAAATGCAACCGATCAAAATTTTCTGTCACGTTCTTGTTACATCCCAGTCAATGTTTCATATATTAATCAATTTCTAAATAACTTTAACCCTTTGCACTTCGAGCTGTTTCAACTGGAAAATTAAAAATTTCTTCGACCTACAATATTTTCATTCTCTATGATATTTTTAAATTAAACATTTGTTCCAGCTAGAATATTTCTATTCTCTATCTCTATGATATTTGAAACTTCGTGGGTATGAAATTGATATATAGACTCATGTACAAACTATACTTAGTTTAAAGCATTAAATAAATAATAATAATACTTAAATGTTTAGTAATTGATTAGGTACCAACATATTTAATAATGTAAACAATACTTTTAATAATGCTACAGCAATTTTCAGTGGCACCTCAAAAATGCACAGTGTAGGGCAGTAAGAATATTTAACAAACCTTGTTATTAGCGTGTTGAAATTTTTCTTTAATTTTCTTCACTGTATTCATTTGGCGATTGTCTCCGGTGGCAAATTTTCTGGTTTCTCGTTGACTGTCTGGTACGTAACAGGTCTCGGAAAAGTTACGCGACCTCGATATAATCGATACTGCGAAGGCGTAAAAATCGACGGAGCCGTAACACGCGGCTCGACACTATATCCTCTCTGTCTCTTCCTCTCCGCGGTGGCGAAAAGAAAATTCGAGATCGTAAGTTGATTACTTTTTTCGATCTCTTCGACCCTTTTTCTCTTTCTTAATCGAGAGAAACGAGGAGATGAGCCGTGATAACGATATCCGGCGCCTCGGCGATACCTTAAATAACCGTATCTCTTTCTCAGCTCGGCCTCGCGAATCGGAAACGACGCTTTCGCCTACGCTAAATCCTCCCTCACCTTTCTGTGTCTCTTATTCACCCACGCAGAAATGCTCGCGTTCGCATACGCTGCATCGATGCACACTATTTCGCTTATAATATTATCAATTTGAATAAAAATTACAATTTTGATATAAACACATTAAAACCCGTAATATTCCTTTTACGCAATCCTAAATGAAACTATTAAATTACACTACCTGGACGGGCACGTTGGTTCGCAACTAAAATACACTCTCGTCCATAAACCACCGAATTCTCTCTTATTACTTCAACAAAATGGTATTTACAGAATAAAAGCTTCCAGCTTGATTGTATCGTTTCATTTAAATTAGCTATCGTGCGATAACATTTGAATGGAAAATTAAATACATACATACAGCATTTGAATAAATGTTGGAAACAAGATATTGAGAAATTGTGGGACGATTATTCAATAAAATGGCAATTAAAGAATACAAGCTACCAGCTTGATTTATGTAGTATTGTCAGTGAATAAGACAAGACCAGCTTGTCTTATTGATAATTATTTACATTACGGGCTTCCTTACCAATTTTGCAATAGTTTTTTGCGAATATCTCGAAAACTAAAATCGAGCGGCGGTAACATACATAGGAAAAAGTTGTTCAAAATGATGACCTTGACAACATATTTCAAGGTCATCAAAATCGATGAGGAAGCCCTAATGTAAATAATTACCTATTATACTTTAATAACAAAAGATCGCCTGAATCCAACAATTGAACGCCAGGGTAGCAGTAGCTCTTGAAAGGTCTGTTCAAAAATCCTTAACGGACACCACAGACTTCATAAAATTTATGAAACAATTCCCGATAGATGATGCATTGAGAAAAGACTGGAACTACTCGGTTCCTGTTTCGACTATCGACGCAATCAATTTTGATTTAGCATAAAGATGGACAATGAACCGATGATCATCGGTTCTCGATCCATCAGTCGCAGTTTCCTCGACTGATCATCGACCGGAAGTCGACTGTTTCTCCGGCGGCAATCGATCAAGCGAACTTTTCGCGTTCCGCGATCAATTAGCAAACTATCAGCTCGACAAACGCGAAACATTAATCGTGGAAAGCCGATATCGGAGGAGCGTTGGCGCGATTCAAATCCGGCTAGTTCCGAGACAACCATTAGACCCACCCCGGCTTCGCTGCCCACCCCACGGGGGTACGTCTATAATAATTGAAAGAGGGCGAGGATATCTTGGAGCTCATAAATATAACCGTCGATAAGGAGCTGCTGGTGTGCCTAGGCTCGGGAATGGATGGACCCGAAGACAGTACACCCTAAAGGACGAGCTTGGGACACCGTATTACGGTGGTCGATCGAAACCAATAAATCACTCGTCGCTCGGCTACCGATGACGTTCGCCATCGATCATTCGCAATTCGCAAGGAGGGATCGTTGACCCAGACCACCGCCTCGCGGATCGGCTCGTATCCGCTCGGTTCACCATGTCCCGACTACTCGCCTAATCGATATTCGACCATTAAGTAGAGACACTTAATTAAGATCAATAAGGCTTTCACTGCGGCATTAACGCTATATGATGGTCCACTTTGACGAGACGTAACTTCCCGAGGAATCGTGTTGATCGATGCAAGTTCGACTAACAATCCACTGATTTGCTCGTTAATAATCAGAGGAAATTATCTCGATTTTTGTCTTTGACTTTATTGGGGCAATAGCTTCGATCAGTTCGCGGTATTCTCGAGGATGATGGCTTCGGGTTTGCAGTTCGAGTGTACTATTCTCGGGCTTAGTACCAATAAATGGTGGAAATTGAAACAATTCTAAAAATTAATGTATGTTACTCTCAGGCTTAGTATCACTAAATGATAGAAATAGACATGATTCTAAAAATTAATGCACACCATTCTTAGTACCAGTAAATAATAAAAATTGAAACAGTTCTAGAAATGACTATAGGAGAGAGTTAAAATCCTATGTCAATCTTTGATCATGATTACTCCACAATATTAAACATGGTCAACTTGGAAACATTGTCTGCTAGAAGAAGAGTATCAGACCAGAGCTTCAATTTTAACTTAATTAATAACCATATTGATTGTCCCTCTCTCCTTATGCAGATCAATTTTTATGCACCTGAACGGTCTTTGAGATCTCGAGCTGGTTTTCAAACACTTAAATGCAAATCCACATATGGATTAATAAATCCTATTAATCGAATTATTGCGTACTCCAACACTCTTTATAATAGTATTGATTATTTTAATGGGTCGTTTCAAACCTTCAAAAAAAAATTACGCATGATTAACGTATAATATCAATACCCCTATACCAACAGTTGTTTTTTTTTAATTTTTTATGCATGTCCTTTCTTATTAATTTATGTTAAGTCTATGTTATATTGTAAACATTTGTATAAATGGACCTCGGTCCGTTCATAATAAATAAATAAATAATAATAATAAAATAATCATACTACCAAAGGATTTTTGTTATATCTAAGAAACTGTACACATTTTTATACACTTTTAGATTCACATTCACGATATTTTCCCCATTAAAATGACACCAAACACGATACAGTTCGGATTTTCCATGACTGTTTAATCCACGATTTGGTGGAACTAAATCAGAAATGCTAAAGTTAAAGTTTATTTTCAGAAGAATTTAAAATATTGTTACACTCTTTCCGATTTATTAAATGAGTATTCTATTTAAAGCTTGTTTGTTGTTTCGGAATTTTTCCAACAAAATGTACAGTTTACACGGGTACTGTTTCATATGCGCTGGGAATATTGCAGATATGTTTAGAACGTTTTATAACATCGTGATATATATGTTTTGACACTTTCGGTGGCACAAGTACAATTTATTAAACGTAAAAAGCATGATTCACGCGTTCGTGTCTATGAGTTACGAGATGTCAGTGTCGGGGAACGTAAAATAGAAGTGAATTCATTTTTCGGTGTCCCGTAAATTGTACATAGAATTTTTATTGATAAGGTTCCGAGCGATCTTAAATTATATTGAACACACAGTGTCGTTTCATTGTGTACGTCCTGTAATCGTCTGTTTAAAATTGACGATTGAAGAGAGTATTGAAATATTAAAGTTTATCATCACAAAAATAAATGAGATTTTAATTATTAAAGAAAGACAAAATTCTCTCCGGCACCTTCTTATTGCAATTGCTGAAGAAACTGTTACTTTTACACGAAGGTATGTAGTTTCTACGCGTAACGCTGGAACTACCGAGCAGTGAAAGGGATAGAAATGTTTAGCTGATAAAAATGACAAGGTTCTATTTATTTAGACTGTCGTGCAATTATTATTGCAATATGCGCTTGGATAAAGAAATTTTCCATGTAAGCAACGTCTTAATTTTAATAATTATATAATTAAAAATGTAATTGTTAGTGTTAAGAATATTTGTGCGTTTATTAATTATTGTTTGTTCTCATGTAATATTTCGATGTCCACGATAATGAGTACCCGTCAGTTTATGGCGGTCTGATCGTGTTTGTGCTGGCTCGACGAGGCGATACTAGTTGCAACTCGGCTACTTTGCTTTAGGACAGTAGCACGGAGGATTTGGATGGCGTCTTCTTCCTCTGGAAGACGCTCGTTGCGTCACGTCGCGTCGTTCGGTTTAAATTCCCTTGGAAATCCGTCGGGGTTTCAATAATTGATTTGAAAGCGACGCGTGCTGGCGTAGCGACGCCTCGGTTAGACGCTGGCCCGCTGAGAGAGAGCGAATTACGAACCCGTGTTTACGAAATAATGCGTTTGCCTGCATGATTGCGACGGGATAGCCTCCCCATGGAAAATAGAGACACCGTCTCGCAAACTAAAACGAGAGATCTATCTTCAACGTTAGTACGAGCAGATCAGTTAGATCTCTGGCTTTACAATTGTCAGTAGACAACAAATATACATTTTCTACCTGAATTACAACGAACTGGACTGAAGTAGATACTTATTCTCTTTGAAAATAATACTAGGTCGGCGAAAATTTAAGTAAGACAAATATGAAGAGTAAAGATCCACAGTCTTCTAATAATCAAAAGACGAAACCGATTTATTTATTCGTCATTGTCGTTTTACATTGTCGTGGAGAACCATCCCTTCAATTGTCTCCGAGTCTATACAATTAGTATATTATTAGGACCTTGAATAAGTTCTCGCTGTTTCTTCAAAAATGGCAG
>CM052323.1:2660007-2695212 GCA_028455615.1 Lasioglossum zephyrum | reverse complement strand
CTATATATAATCTCACTTATATTCTGATATACAACTTGCGATTTTTCTTGTAAAAGTGAAAATTGTAATCAAAGCGTATGCGTAGTAAGTACCCCCAGAATAGCTGTGAAGAAAATAATCAGACGTTCGGGTGTTCGAAGCATTTAGGACGTTTCTAAGTAAGCTCATTTATATACAGGGTGTTCCAAAATTCGTGTAGTTCCCGGAAATGGGAGGTTCCTTGGGTCATTTGAAGCGACATTTTCCTTTACAAAAATGACGTCGGCGGCTTTGTTGAGGAGTTATTAACGAAAAACATTGACCAATCAGAGCGCGGATACAGCGGATTGATTCTGGCTCAGCCAGTGGCGCTGCCACGCTAAGCGGGACCTGTCGCTGAGTCGGACTCCGTTCGCTATAGCCGCGCTCTGATTGGTCCGTGTTTTTCGTTAATAACTCCTAAACAAAGCCGCTGACGTCATTTTCGTAAAGGAAAATGTCGCTTCAAATGACCCAAGGAACCTCCCATTTCCGGGAACTACACGAATTTTGGGACACCCTGTAGAATCGCTTCAATGGAATGTAGAGAGGGCCACCTATTCTGATATACAGTTGCGATTTTACTCGTGAAATTAAAAATTATAATGAAAGCGTATGTACCAGTAAGTAACCACAGAACAGCTGTGAATAAAATAAGCCGAAAAAGTCTCCGCTTAGTATTTATTTCGAAACAGCTCGCTGATGTTCGATCGCTTACCACCGCACTCGCCGGGTCGAGCGGAAATCGAGCGGACCACCACAGATGGAATCCTTGATAACGACAGATATACGCCTTGGAACCTGCCAAATCCCACGACCACACTGTCCGTGGTGAAAGAGACTCCGAACGCAAACTGCCCCTCGGTAAATTAACGATAGAACCATTAACACTTTGATCATCCGGAGACCAGTACAAAGACGACGTTCATTCATTGGTTTCTCTTCCTGTATGATTCGCGTATACAGGGTGTCCCGAAAATATTGCACTTCCCACTTGAAGTAACTTATTCAAGAATAGATGTAGTCTGGTTATATTTGTGAAATAACGTGGAATAACAAGGTTTGACTGTTCCATGGAGCTAGGTGTTAAATGAAACTGATTCCGGCGTTCCGTGACAGGTGTATCTAATCGATTGCGCGGCTCGCAGCGGCGTAGCAGAAGCGTTAATACAGCGAGGCGCAACCGTCCGCTCGCAAATGGAACCATATATTATCAATGACTCGTCGAGTCGGCGGTTATGGTCGAATAATCCAAACCGCGTCGATTGATCAGGCCGCATCGCAATGCCGCGGTCGCTGCATTAACGCTATGGAACGCCATGAAGAGCCGCAGGTCTCGAACGACCCACGAAGCGCCGCAATTATGCGGGGAGAGTGCGTGACTTTCTGCAACCAACGCGACTGGACACCTCACGATCTCGAAGCTCGAACGATCTCGTTTGCCGATTCCGCCTCGATCGTTGTCATGTGACAAATAAGAATCGTCACGGACGTCTCGAGGGAGAGAGAGAGAGAGAGAGAGAGAGAGAGAGAGAGAGAGAGAGAGAGTGAGAAGGAGATTGGCGGAACGTCGAGTCGGAGCTGATGAATGTTAAACGGGGATCGTTGCTTGATAGCGAGGACGACACGGGAGTTTAATAATGCAGAAAGGGGAAACAGTTTCCTAGGATCTTGAACCGGAAAGGGCCGGGAGTCAGCGTCGCGTGGACTCGTCTCGAGCAGATTACGGTTTAATCTCGGAGCGAGTTACAGCGAATTTCAAATTCTAATGGGCCGAACTTTTCGCCTCTAATCGGGCCACGACGCCGAGAGCCCGAGTGAAAAAGTTCCCAAGTGGTTCTCGATAAGCCTATGATTTCTGTGTACACTAAACGGACCGGGACCGTCCGGAACAGGTCACGACACAGGAGAGAAATGAATATCGTGTCGAATCTAGCTCTTGTGTTATTGGAATTTGAAAAGATCGAATCTAAAATCGTTGCCGAACAAATTCGTTGGCGGTCAAACTCGTTGTCGATCAAAGTCGTTTTCGGTTAAAGGCGTTGTCGACCAAAGTTGTTGTCGGTGAAATCTGGAGTCGGTGACTTTTATGAGACCCTAAATTGTTATGTATACGTAGCGTGTGCCGTCCAAGCGTTAAGATTCACGATCAAGCATATTGCGTCACCAATTATTGTGCAACATGATCGCCGTTCAAGTCCATATTGTATTAATTACTCACCTTTAAACACCTTTAAATATTGGGACTACGCAACTATAATTGGGACAAGCCGAGCGAGAGACCCCTCTTGCCCTTGTACCGACCCCAGATGACTTTTCTATTTCTTTTCAGCTTCAAACTTTGTCTCCCCCACTCTACCTTGCCTCATCTAGGACGCCATTCCCCAACGGGGAGCATCCCCACCCTGTTTCCACGGCCCAGTCACGTGACGCGTTTCGTCTCTCTTTCTCTCTCTCTCTCTCTCTCGTGCACGCTACTAGCAAAGCCACTACGTACTCCTTTCATTGGTGACGGCTTGGAGTAAAAGTCAATTCTGTCACGCTAATTAAATTTCAAGCTAGATGAAGAGAAATAGGAAGAGGAAAAGCGAAACTAATTTGATCGTGTGCGTTATCGTTATCGGTGAAAAATACTCGCTAGGGTCAATCGTTTCGGACCGTTTCTCCCCCGGCCTCGGTTTTCCCGGCTGAAAATACAGTTCGCCGTTCATGAAAACGCGTTACATAAAAAATCCATAGTAACGCTGGCGGCGGGACTTTGCCACACAGCAATTACCCGTTTTTCAGGACCGTTTCAAACAGTAGGTATCCGAGGAGTACGCGTTCAATAACGCGGTGCCGTGGAAAATATTCATGGGACGGGCTCATCTGAAAGTCAAAAAATGGTCGTCGAGCGAGCAGGCCAGACCGGGTCGGGTCGAGCCGGGACGGTCCGTGCGAGCTGATAAAACGGTACCATGCTCGAACCGCTCGCGCTTGTTCCACGAAATTTATTAAGAGCACGATAAAGTCGTCCTCGCACGGTTTTCAAGACTTTCCCCGAGGATGCATCGAGAGCGCAAGTCGAGGCTTCATCCAGCGACACATATTGTCCCTGCGAGCGTGCTTCAGGCACGCGAACGCAATCTCTGGAATGCGTGTTCCCTTTAGAAATCATCTATTCTCGAACCAGTGCGCGAATTCTACCCTGTTCTTCCCGAATCATTGTGAAAACCAGTGGGTGAACGCGATGATTTGAACACAATCGATGGACTAAGGGTGCGATTATAGTAGAGCAGCGAGCATCGATGATAGCGGCGCGGCGAAAACAAAATAATGTAATGAAATACAACTGTATACAGGGTATCTCAAAATTCCTTCAACATCCGGAAATTGGAGGTTCCTGAGTTCATTCGAAGCAACATTTTCCTTTGCAAAAATGGCGTACGCGGCTTTGTTAAGGAGTTATTAACGAAAAATACGGACCAATCAGAGCGCGGCCTATTGACAATTGGCGTGCCGGGCCGACTGTTCAAACAAGCGTCCAAGTCACGCTCTGATTGGTCTTTGTTTTTCGTTAATAACTGCTTAACAAATCCGCGGATGCCATTTTCGCAAAGGAAAATGACGCTTCAAATAAACTCCGGAACATCCAATTTCCGGATGTTGAAGGAATTTTGAGACACCCTGTTTATGTATATAGTGGAGCGGTCAAATACATTGGTTTTTTTTGCTGTGTTGCTCACCGCACCGCTATCATCGGTGCTCGCCGCTCCACTATAACCACGCACTGAGAAGGATTTCCTTCTCCTGGAGCCGGAAATGAAGGGGCTGAAAAGATCATCGACGTCTCGCAGAGCCAGGTTGCCGAGGCAGATTCTCCTGGTTGGGACAAATAAGAAAATCTCGCTGGATAAACACGATGATTCGAACACGATTGAACGACCGATGGACTTTGTGTATTTAGAACGAAAGGCTCCCTTCTCCTCGTGTCTAAAATCGAATTCTGAATAAACCCGGTGGACCGTGGTTGAAGGGGGTGTTAAGATCATCGACGTTTCGCGGAGCCAGGTCGCCGGGACAGCTTCTCCCGGTTGGTACAAATAAGAAAATCTCGCGGTGGACGAAGATCGAACGAGCACGCGGCGCGGCGGCTGCGGCCCGCTATTAATTTCCATCGACGCGGCTTGACAAAACCACTTTGAAAACGTCTCGGAGACAAATAACATCGTCGCTCCTTTGGTAAGAGTGATGCACGGCCGCCATCGCTCCTGCCGGCTCCGCGCCGGTATCCTGACACGGAATTCCCGAGGTGAAACTACCCTCCAACCCCCGGTTTCTTCCTGCCATCCCCTCCTGTGTACCCGCTCCCCTCATGCCCATCCCTCTCTCTCTCTCTCTCTTCCCGTTACCCGCTCCCAGACCACCTCGTTTTCTAGCCCCGTATTTCATTGCCTGTGGCCCGACGAGGCGTGTGTGCGCGTGTAAACGCTTCCTAGTACCACTCGTGGCCATAATTCCGTTTAAGAGCGTCTCTCCGGTAGCAAACATCACGGTGGAAAGACGCGACCAAAGACGACGACGAGAAACGACGACGCGTCGACGGATGCCGTCGACGTAGACCCACGTTCCTGCACAATCTTTTTCCGACCGACGGAAGAAGACGACCGCGATTCGAAATACATATGCTGTCACCTTCCTGTGACATGGTCAATTCGTTTCCTGTCGCATCGAAGCCGTCTCAATGCTTTGAATTGCCCATTAGCAGGCTAACGGGCTAGGGAAATAAGATGAAAATGAAACGATTTTTATTTCCGAGCGCTACAAGTCGTATCCCAAATCAAAGTAATTAATTACACTACCATCTACAGCAGTCCCGTGTGTTTGAATTCCAGATAGAGCGAAAGCTGTTTTCGCCTGCGCTGGGAGCCTAGTTGGAAGCAAACCAGGCCAAAGACGTGGATGACGAGATCCGAGGACATTCACAGCGTGGCCGGGAGAGCCGGGTCCGTGAACCTGGTGTTCGGGGAATCTTTTCAACCCGACGAAAAAAGGAGGAGGGGTAGGGATAATTGTATTTTATGAATTCCAGATAAGCCGAAAACTGTCTTCGACTGGAGCTGGGGGGTAGAACAACGCCTAAGGGATGAGGTCGGAGGTCGAGAAAGGCCGTGGAAGTCGAGGAAGGTCGAGGAAAGACGCTGGTCGTCGTGCTGGATACGCGAAGAAGGGATGCCCCGCATAACATCAACATAATTTTCAAGAGCCGCGAGAGGTCGCATTTCCATAATGGGATGCATCGAAAGCTTGGGGCTCGACTGGTTGGCTGGCTGGCTGGTTGGTTGGTTGGTTGGTTGGTTGGTTTGCTTCCACTCCACCGTTTCTCTCCTCGCCACTTCGGTTATACCTTCTACACCTACAACCGACCCTTCCCTTTTCAACCCGTCTTCCTTCCTTCCGACTTTTCCGACTTCTCCGTTTCGAGCGACAATCCGCGACAACCTCTCGCAGCTACGGCAAAACAGCCGAAAAGAGCTTGCTCGACGACCACGACGACCCGCGAAACACCGTACTCGCGATTTCCCGCGTTTCTACGAGTGATGGATGCGACTCGTTCTTCTTCTACTTCCGGGCACCCTGCACTCGCTCCCTGTCGACTAGGAACGGCGTACACCGGTTGCATTTCCGGCCGACTTCCCAAAGACGTGATCCCGAGTCGTGCGAAACCTTGCTGCAACGTGCTGGCCCCGATTTTCTCTGGTCGCTGGACGGCGATACGTTTCAAGAAGGATCCAATTCATCAGGTTCAAGCCGTCAGCACAAATTCATCATATTCAAGGCATCAGTTCAAATTCATCAAATTCAAGGCATCATCTCAAATACATCAAGTTCAAGACATCATCTGAAATTCGCCAAGTCTACGGCATCGTCTTTATTTTCCATAAAGAATCTCATAGCACGCAGGAAAATCGAAAATTGAATCCGCAGAAGTTCTACCTGGACAATTGAATTTCGTCCAGCTGTCGGCCGCTAGGCGGAAATTTATTCTGCGGTGAACCGTTCTTCCGGCAGTCTTGGCACAGTTTCCTCGATTTTTAATCTCCGCCGATCGGACGAGGCAGAAATTTCCTGCACCGCTCGGCTCAGTGCCGCTTCGGCCGACGCGTGTAAATACATCAACGTCGAAGCGGAGGACGCGCGATGCAAGATTCTGTCCAAACTAAGTTTCGCGCCGCTCTACGCGAGCCCACTAACTGTCGGCGAACAAGAATGACGAGCGCGAACTTTCGCATAGATCGCGCCGGACTTCCGATTAACGATGCCGCGACGCAAACACACGCTTCCGGCACGCGACGAAGAAACGCGTAACACAGTCCGTTAGAGACAGCGGAACGTTGTAAAACTTCCTCTAAATCAATCGAGTCGGACGCAACGAACCGTATTTCATTTGCGGAACGAGCAACACGACGCGCGAAGCTATCAAACGTCGAGCCACGAGTAATTCGACGCGCGTTTAACACTTCGAGTGCAGCATTTTTCAAATATTCGGGACAGAACTATTTTTGCTGGATCCGAAAATGAATTTTTCCACTAGTACAGTCTTGCGAATTTCGTTGGTATCTGCGGTATGCGAGCAGTTCGGAACAATTTATAAAACAGTACGAAACTCGAAACGCGTTTGAAAATTTCGAAATATGTCAGTCGATTTTTTAGGCATTACTGTGCGAAATGAGTGTTTGGAAAATTTGTTTCCGCGAACCAACGGGAAGAAACGAAGTTTACAACGCCGAACGGTCTCGCCTAATGCGAACACATTTCCAGGCTTCCCTGTAAATATAGTTTCCTCTGTTATGCCGCGAAGATAAAAATGTCTCCACATTCCGCGTAGCCAGCATTCTTGCACGCTGTAAATAAAAATGCGAAGTAGCGCGGGAAACGCACGAAAAAAAGGCGGAAAACCGTTCGTTTCGACTATGTAGCATTTGACGCGAGTAATCTAGAAAAACCTTTCTGTGTTTTGCGCACAGAAACAGTGGAACAACGGAATACAATATTCAAGAAGTTTGGAATTTTATGTTTTCAATTACTTGTCTTCAACGAAGCGATAATTAAAGAATAGAAGCTTTCAACATGATCTTACTATTTCATTTTGATAATATTTCCAAATTGGAAAACAAATGATTAAAATTTAGAAAATATAGCATATTTTGATCAGATTTGATATACATGTTCTCTACATTTGAAAAAACTTAGTAAGTAACACTGTTTTTTTATAATATAGATCCTTTAACAAATTTGAATAATCGTCCGGTGACTTATGGGTGAAAGTGTAGAGATCCCACTGTGATACTTCATGGTCCACGCGATCATGGTAGCTTCGCAGTCTTAAAAGCAATATTTTGTCAAACTTCAGGGACCGTCGCGTGGATTCGTCGAATACAAATGAGGGTCGTTCGTCGATCTGAAAAGAAAGATCGCGGCCCATTTCTGCTCTTCGAGAATATCTAGATCGCTCGATTTCGCGACAATCTGCGCGATCGACGCGTAATACGGTAACCGTGGATCGCGATGCAATTTCCATGACATTTGATTAAGGTAACTCATAATGTCCGGGGGTGCCGGTGGGATTTATCGCGGCACGGGAACCTTTACAATTCTAATTTTTCATTGGCGAGCCCCGACGGGGACCTTTGGCGAAACGGGAAACGATTCGCAGGGAGAACGTGACGAGTGGAGATCGAAGACCGCATCAGCGATCGTCGAAGTAAATTTAATTCAAATCGCGCCGCGGAACAGAATATTAATTGAATCGGAAAATTCGTTCTCCCCGTGGCGAGGAGGAATATTGATGTAGTGGTCGATTAAAATTATAGCCTTCGCGCCCCGCCCCGCGTTTCTGCAAAAAATTGTCGTCTTCGGGGAGCTGGAAACAATCGAATCGAGCAACGGTGAATTCTGCATCGCTACTTCAATCAATTTATGAAAGCCGCTGTGCTAATCAGGAGCTCCTTTGAAATCAACAATCTTAAAACGCGGCTAAAATAGTCATTTCATTTAACGCAAAACCTACTTATTGGAATTAAGAAGTCGCTTACATGGAAATTGATTCGATAAAGTTCGGAACATGCGTAACAAGCTCGAGAGCTTCGAAACGAGCCGTTAGGGACTCGCGATCGTTTTTCGAGAGGTACACTGGGATCTTGGTTCTGCTTTCGTTGTGCACCTTTTTTAAACCTATCGTCTCTCTATTTCGCGAAATGAAACAAGGTTAGCGATTCGAGGACGAGTGTGACAAGCTACCAGCGAATATCGCGACGCGTCCCACAGCGTTCTGCCGATATTAATTCGGGACACGTCCCGGGATGAAATATTAATTGAATCGAAAACTCGTTTTTTTCGGCCGTAGTTGTCGGCCGGATATTTCGCCGACCAGTTCCGACGGGTTCCTTTCCATTTTCTAAAGCGATTCGAATTGGAACCTTCTTTCTTGATAAGAAAAAAATTAACCATTGTTGAAAACGATGACGAATGAGAACCGAAGTTCCAAGAACATACATAATATATTACTGGACTGCGGATTTTATACATTTAAGACAAAAATGGTTACGTACAATTTAAAGCAGCGGACTTGTTAAAAATACTTAGGGACATGAATGTATTAGTTTCAGTTGAAAAAGATCGTTAAAAGAAGCATCACATTCTTATGTAGCTCCTGTGTCTTGCAATCGATGCAAACATTGTTTATTTTGCATAAATATCCACAGTCTACGTACCACAAACAAATTAGATAGATCTTGAACGACTAGCTATAAAATCGTTGCTACTTCATTTTGAACGTGTCTTACGCGGGGAGCCACCCCTAACATTTCCAGTGAACTGTCGCCAAAAGCCCAGCATAATTGCGAGGCTGAAACGTTTTTCGCCGTGTTTGAACGGTGGGCTGGGTCTGCGGCTGATGTCATTTACCCTGGTCGTTTCGCGAGCGTGTTCCCCGAGCGCGGGCGGTCAAAGCGCATCGTCAGTTTTCTTTTCCACTCTTATAATCGGACGCCGCAAAGGAATTTCTAAGTACGCCGTCTCGCAGCGGCAAATATTGTAAATGTTCCACCGGAAGGAAAAGCTTCGGAGCGCTTAACTTTCTTCATATCGCGCGAGCGCGGCCGTTTGCTGCGAGCACTGCGAGAGAGGGGATCCTTCGTTGCCTGGCCCGAGCTACCGACGCGGAAACTTTGCTTTAATTTCTCTCTCTCCCTCTCTCTTTCTCTCCCTAAAAACGAAATATTTGTCCGACGTCGGAGTCGTTTTGTCCGGCTTTGCAAACAACTTTAAACGGTTCCGGCCTCGAGTCAAACGCCCTTGATCGCGTCGTGTATCTCAAATCACGTTAATTATTATTTCGTTACGCTAAAAGTCGTACGATTTTTCTCATTTATTACGCGCAGCTGCTGCCCCGAACTTCCCCATTGGGATCTGAACCAAACTGAACACTGTTTCCCTCTGTGCAAGATGCACCAACTCGCTAATCGTTGTTATAAAAAGCTCGCGGGCAAATCGAGTTTGCAATTATCTCGTTCGCCGCGATACACGGCTCGCGTGACGCGCGCTCGTCTTTTTAATATCGACGTTATCTGGCCGGGAAGTTGCGTCGGTGTCGTGCCGAGTAAGATTTATGGACAAGCCGGTGGTTCGCTGCATCGGGTATTTTATTCGATATCGTTGTGTCTTTTTGCGGTCTGTTTGCATCGTAATTTGACCGACGGTATTTGCGCGTTGCTGACATTTATTGGCTCCCGAACTGCCATCGGAACGTTCACGTTAATACGCGGTAATGAGACTTTTCAATTCCGTTTCGCATGGAAACGTTCCTAGCTCGCGAAATTAATTTTTCCTTCGTTTTAGCGTGTTCGAAGCGGCGGTACAGATATTAGAATTTGACGAAACAAATGTTCCTTTATGTAAAACATTCGAATCGGATTTTCGTTCCTACAAACACGACTGACTGTAAGTAGAAACACTGACAAGATTAAGAGAATTAAAATCTGTCGTCATATTGCATTCAAACTGATAAAGTGGACAAAGAAAGAAAGTCCTTTAAACAGGTAATTTTGATTGCAAATCGCAACCACATGTAATTGACAGGTTATCTGAAAGATGTCAACAAGTTGTTACAAACAATGGAAATTAGGTATATATTGGATAACGTAAAATATATATTTTGTATAAATTGGTTCCAAACGTTTTCTTCAAAACACGACAGCACTCTCTCTCCCTCTAAGTTAATAGTATATGAGATGGTACAATTGCAGAAATAAAAAGCAGAAATAGTGGTCTCTGTTTATGAGAGCGCTACGCAGCGTCGTTTCCCCAAAGAAATTGGCTTGTCACCGGCCGGGTGAGCAGGAAATTCGGCGTCGGCCCGGCTCGATGTTTCCCATTTTAATCGCGGTTGCTTCGTAGCAGCGCGCTCCCCGCGACAACCAACTCAATTTGCTAGATCGTGCATTAAACCGAAGCTAGTTCCGCAGGATGAAGTTATCCAGGGCTCGGAAACGCAACAAGGACTTATTAAGCTTATAATGCATACGCGGCCAAAGGTGAAGCTCGCGCTGCGCTTCGAATTAAGTGCCGCCCTGTTTCCTCGTACACGAAACGTTCTTTCCGTACAAAAAAAAAGACACGCCAGCTAGTACAATAATGGAGAGTGTTTACGAGAGGGAACATTGCTAGCTTAATCGCAATGGAAGAGAGTTCGCATTCTTACTGCACATTCTTTAATCGAAATGAACTGAACGATGAATTAATCAAAATTGCAAACGTAAAATCAAATAAAAATGCATATCCTCTCGTAGCGATTGTAACGAATCGATTCGATGTCGTTGAACATTGCAGAAAATTTTAGTTATTGCTCTTACAATAGATAATTAATTAATTAGTTATCGATCGTAATTTATCTTCATAGCTTAGCTAATTGTTGTTGTAAATGATCGCACCTTTGCGCCGCGAATAAAAATTTGTAATATCCTCAATTAGCTAATTGTTGTTGTAAATGATCGAACCTTTGCGCCGCGAATAAAAATTTGTAATATCCACAATTAGCTAATTGTTGTTGTAAATGATCGAACGTTTGCGCCGCGAATAAAAACTCTTACAATAGACTTGTACAATTCTTCTTTTGTTAATTATATAATTTAATTTCTTAATTATATAATCGGCAAGAGACGAGTACTAGATGAAAACTAATATGGTTTAAAATTTAATCAAAATGGACCAAGGTTTCTTGGTCTGACAGGATCCCTGCGTCGATAACGAGGCTTCGCCGGGGATACGTTGTAACGTAATAACGTTCTCTCTACGATGCATTCCCGACATCGTTTACCCAAATATTACTTACCCGTTGGCACTGGGTTTACGAGACGCGGAGAGCGTGGGTGGTATCGCGCTACGATCCTCGTACAAACCGTACGACGTCGCCGCCCAATTTGCGGCCAGCTCGGTGTATGCTCCGTGCATCTCGGTATCTCTCAGAATTAGCAATCACCTGGAGAGTGGTCGAATTTTCCTTCGTCCTTTAACAACTGCTTCGCCCTATGCTAAAAGGTATTACGCAACGGTTCACCGCAGGTTTTTTGCTTTTAAAATGGTAAAATCATTATACGTCGAGAAATTGAAATATATTTTTCACATCGCCTACGCCAGAATTTCCAATTAGTCCGGCGCAGAGAAACTTTACCTTACCTTTCAATAACTGCTTGATGCTCTGCTAATCAGTATGATGGAACATAGAGCCGTGTAGAAGAAACGCAAAAAGATGAAATCATTAAAAGGAGGATTTTCCAATAATTCTAATAGAGAGAAATTTCCCTTCGCCTTTCAACCACTGCTTCATCCTCTGCTAATCAGTATTATGGAACATCTCTGACCACTCGTGAATAATACGTATGTTGACCGCAGATTTTACACAGTCATGATAAAATTGTGTAGGAGACACACAAAACGATGAAATCGTTAAAAAAGCGAAGTATCGTTACATTATTTTCAACCAGCTGGTCGAAACACTGGTATTTATATTTCACATCGGCCAACACTGGGTTTCCCAATAATTCCAACACGGAGAAATTCTCCACAATTCCCCGAAAGCAATGATAGATATTTTCGCGAATGTAGTTTCCATTTCACGATGTAATTTGCACGGCGACCACGAGGTCGCCGGTAGTGGAGCACAACTGGTCCGGGTCCGCTTCAAAACGTACCCGAGTTTCTCTCCCGTCGAGCAATAGATAACGGACAGAAGATAACGCGACAACCAGAAGAGATTACCTCCGCAATTAACTGATCCTTATTACGTGGTTACGCGCGGCAAGTTACTTCGCAACTAATAGCACGGCCACGCTCAAACAACTGCCGGCGGCTACACACCCACATCGATTCCATTCTATTCTCACAGTGTACCTACGATACTACGAGTACACGTAGGTCACGAGGACGAGGAAATCGATTTGTAGATTTTTCTGATTTTTTTAGCCCGGAGCAATAATAGAAAATTAAGCCAGCAAGTGAAAGACTATACATGGTGAAAAATATTAGGTTAGAAATATTTTGCTTATCTCGTTTAACCCTCGATTGGTCAGCAGAAAGCCTTTAACAACCTATGAATAATTTAAAACGAATAATAACATTTGAAGTTTGAAATGTTACCAGCTGAAGACACATATTGGAATACATGGTAAACCACTGATCAATTCAGGTCTGTGGATGACATCTACTTTGCAAATTGCAAGGTAATGCAACTGACAGGAACATAATTTTTTTTTTGCAGAAATCTCAGCGTACTAATGACTTGATTCCCCGATACCCATCGATACTTGCTGTCTCCCCTGAAAAGGCAAGAAGAATACCAAAGACTGTGTTCAGTAGGATGGTCCTTAGTTATATTGTACTTGGTGAACATTTTTTGACAGATTTTTTTCATGACTCCCCCTACAATTTTTCCATTCGGTACGACAATAATTCCTGGATATATCATTTTTTTATGAAATGGAAATATATTGGGGCAACTTCAGCAACCTGTGAATAATTTTAAAACGAATGACATTTGACGACTGTGGCGGCACTCATCAATATGAAGTTACTCATCAATGTAAAGTTGTAGTTATGTTTAAAATATTTTGAACGTTATTATTTTGTCATTGTCAGAATAGAAAACGTGTAGTCTGCTTCCGAAGAAAAAGGATCAAAGGATTGAGTTCTGAAAAATTTATAATTAATAACATTTTCTTTACAATTTTTATACTAGTTATAAATAAATTTAAAACAATAAACTTCAGTTTTACGCGATTATTGGATGCTCTAGTCCTAAATTCCCTAGAGATCTTTCCAAAACATTTGGAGTTTGAACGATTCGCTCAAAAAATCGTCAAAATGTTACTATCTGAAGAAACATATAAAAGTACACGGTAAACCACGATTAAGGTCTGTGGAAGAGTTTGCAAGTGCAACACGATGGAACTGACAGGGAGACATTTTTATTTTGCAGAACGCTCAGCGTACTAATGACTCGATTCCCCGATACCATCGATACTCGCTGTCTCCCCTGAAAAGGCAAGAAGAATAGCAAGGACTGAAGTGTTCGGTGAGCCTCGTGGTCCATCGAGAATCTCGTTCGCCATCGATTCTCCCGGTATATCGGCGATCGTTCGACGAGGTTTCAACGGCGGCACTCGACTCGAGCATTATCGGCGACAATTTCGGCTACCGCCGGTACCTGCGCGTCGCACCGGTGCCTTTGTATCGAGAAGAACGATAGGGAGAGGTGGGGATGGGAAAATTTCGAGCGAGCATTAAGGGTATTCGTAGCGTCTTGATTCAAAGCCAGCCGGTATAAATTAATCGAGTTACGACAGCGTTTCTCGGCATAACGACCTCGGTAATCCCGGACACCGTGCACACAGGCAAACGCGCGCGCGGCAAGGGAGAGCGCCCGCGTTTCATTCTACTCGGATCGTTACCGCTCCATTTGTGCGCCCGAGAGTCAACGACCCGTCGCGCGAACACGCGCGAAACTCGATTTGCGAAAATCGCTGGTCGAAGATGTCTTTGGGAACAGAGTGAAGAAGAAGGGAGCTCGGGAAGTTAGCTAGCGAGTGTGGAAGTAGAAAGATCCAAGGAGTAGGCTACGGCTTCATGAAGAATACAGTTTAAAGTATCCAAGAGGATGGTGTAGAAGAAGAAGCCGCTCCAATGTTTCCAGAATGATGAAGAATAAGAGGACGCTTCAATTTTTTCCAGAGAGATGAAGAAGAAAAAGAACAAGCATTCAATGTTTTCAGAAAGATGACGAATTAAAAGACGCTCCAATGTTTTGAGAGAGATGAAGAAGAAGAAGATGTAGACGCTACAATGTTTCCAGAAAGATGGCGAGGGAGAAGACGCTTCAACGTGTCAGGGAAGAAAAATGATTTGATACAGAAGAATGATTTCGTCAAGGAAAAAGAAGATAGATTGAGGGGAAGAAGAGGAGTCCTCGAACAAATGTATAGCCACAGTTAAACGGAGAATCTACTTAAACCGTCCCTCGAAGAAGAAGAAGGAATGAACGATCGCATATAAAGAAAGCCTGAAGAGTAGGCCACGGTTACCACGAACATGAAAAGCCGCGCGAGGAGAGACGAGAAGAGGAGAAGCTGGCTTTCCAGAAGGGTCGCGCGGCTCGTTCGGAGGCACCAAGAATTTCTCACGCTCGAAACATTCGTGCGAGGAATGCCGAGCACACGTAAATCTTGGCAAATCTTGCGAGTGGCCTTCCAGAGCGTCATCCTCTCGCGGAGGAGCCTGTCTTCTCTTCTGCTTCGCTCTATTTTCATCCTTTTTCCGAGTCTGCCGTCGGTGCTCCCCTTTTATCGTTTTCCTCGCGAGCCTAGCAAAGGAACGGCGCTCGTGACTCGCTTCTCTGGCGAAAGACGACTTCAGGCCCTTTTACTTTTCGTTGAGCCTACTCGTGCTCCTCCTCGTCGTCCTCGTTCACCAACCAGCTTAATTTTTTACCGTAAGTTTTCACGTTGCCCCGACAGAGGTGCCAAATAATTTGTCGGCAGTCTCGTCTCTCATTTAGAGAAGACGGGAGCAGCGAACCCTTCACGACGAAACGTGGAGAAGCTTCTTTTCAAAGAATTTTTCTTGCCAGCGAACTGGAAGGTCAGGCCCACTAAAATCATTGTTGTGTTTTCTATGAACGCGATCGATATTCAACTCTAATTACAATCGCAAACAACTGCACAATACGGGTGCCATGGAAATTACCGACAAAAATTTTCCCGACCGGGGAAATTTGAAAAAATTGAGACAAGAATAAATTTGACCGACAATGAATCTAAAATCATTGCCGAAAAAATACGTTGGCAATCAAGTCGTTTTCGGTTAAAGTTATTGTCGGTCAACTCTGGTGAAATTTGTGTCGGTGATTTCCATGAGACCCGTACAATGCAATACGCATAATCTCTACATGCGCAAACACAGGGAAACACAATGATACTGCAATTAGCCAACGGCACAACAATAATCTTATGATTTCGGTGTCGGAATACTGTGTACAGCGCAATTATTACAAATAAAATGAGCTAAAAGGCGACATTTTGGGTGAGTTGAATCCAATTTCAAAAATTGCCCTGCACCATTTTGCATTAAACTACTTGAATACTACAATAGATGTGAAAAGAATAATATATTACAAGATTATTTAATTATAAATCACTTTCCATATGAGGCAAAGAAATGGGAAATTCCTGTTGTGGGTCGAATGTAATGTAACTGACCGTCACGAGTACTAATAAGAAAGTCCTTGTTGCCGCAGTTAATGCTCTGCGGCTGGAGGGTTTCGTCGGCACGTGGTTTCAACATCAGGAGCTTATTCCGTGTAGATCCTGATCGAGAGCAGAGGCGAGAGAGACTGCTATCGATCTTGCATAGAGCCCTGGGGGACAACGGCGACGACTACGAGGTCGACGACGAGACGCGTCGATTCACGAGCAGATCCGAGTTATTATTCGATAGTACCCGCGGCAGTTAATGAAACAGGGTAGCTAAGCGCTCACAGCATAGCTCGTCGTCCTCTCCCTCGGAGGCCAGACCATGTTGCGGCGCTGCCACGAACGTTATCACGACGGGACAGCGAATCCTCCGGTAAGTCATAAACTTGGCTAACTTCGACACGGTATCTTACCCCGTAAATTGACCAAGAAGACCGGACTAATTTTCATGGCCGTGCAAACTTCCCTCTCTCCCTCTCCGTCTCTGTTTCTCTCTCGTTCTCGTTGTCAGTCTCTGGCAAGCTCTCTCGGCCGAGTGCGGATCCTGTAATCGCGAGGCTCCCCGTTTGCCAACGCAGTCGGCCCGTTTCTGAATGCCATGCCACGACCAATCGACTCGACGCTCCGCTATTAACATCCGTTAACGCGTGCACCAATCTAATTGCCTCGAAACGAATCGCGCGATTACGATTCAGCTTCCGCGTCGACTGCTTCGCGGCAGAGGCCATAGATTTTACCGCGAGAATCACCGATTCATCGGCGCAGGATTAAACCGACCGACTGGACCTCGAATTATGGTGTCCAGTCGACGTCGAAACGGGAAACATCCCTCGGAAGTCGCTTCCAATGATCCCGTGACTGTTGATCGTGTTTTCATGCCCAAACGTCCTTGACCGATGACGAGTTAATGCGTGCTTGCTTTTGCATTACAGTAAAACTTTAAATACTGTCCGAGGTCGTCATCGTAAATGTTGTCTAGTGCCTACACACTCCACTCCCTTGTCAACGCTGTGCCGGCGACGCACAGTGCGGCATGTAAATGGACATTCGAGACAAAAATCATAACTTCTAAACTAATCAATTTTTGACCTAAGTACCTTAATAATTTTTTAAAGGGAATACAAAAGTGCATCGATCAATGCATAAAAATATAAGGTTCCATTAGTAAAAAAGTTTATTCTAATTTTTTTTAATAAAGAGTTTTTTATGATTAGTTGTTATTGCAATTTGTTGTCAACTGTATACTGTACAACTTTTGTTGTAAATATTTTTTAATTATATGGTTAAATTTAATTATATCTGCTATAATGCATAATTATTTACTTCAAACAAATCGCGATAACGAATGCATTTCTGTAACAAAAATTAAATAACATCGAGTCTTGCAATTTATCGCAGAAAAAAATTATATAGCAATATACCACAACATCTTGTTGATACGGAACAGCCAAAATTATAGGATGTTTTGAATCGTTTTTTTTTGTAAATTGCATTTCAAGGAAAAAATGCAATTCCTAAATTGCCAGTTAAAATTATGCATACATCTGGTCAAATTCTCCATACCTAAGTTGTAAGAAACATTTTAAAACAAAAACGAACCTAAAAGAGCAATTAGGGCACGAGTAATCTAACTTTTTAGTATTTATACTACAATAAACTCTTGGCTGTTACTGATCCCCTATTGAATTTCTTGGATACTAGTTTTTACATATACATTCCTTACTTACTGACTGATGATTTTGTAGGATAATCAGATTAGAATGGAACCATGATTATTTTGATTTTTGTCCATTGCATGCCGCCCTGTGCGACGGCGACACTTTTCGGTCACGCGATTCGTATTTCATTCTGTCCTTCTCCATGTTCGGCTCTCCATTGAAGTCTCGCTCGGCGCGCTAGACGCAGTCATAAATCAAACAAACAAGTCATCATTGAAAACGTTCTCTGCCGAGAATACGCCTGTTGAACAGTATTTAAGGTTTTACTGTATCAATTTCAATAATAGAATTTTTCAGTCTTTGTTAATTCGGTGATTGATTTACGGTTCTATCATAGCAAAACAAAATATTCAAAGTACTATGAAAGATATGTTCAAAGTTTCACCTTAATTCATTGTGTATAAATCAAGTTTACCGAAGTTCATTTAGGTCGCTTTTTACTGCCACATTCAATTACAAATTTCCTCCGTGTAACATTGCCGGTCAACAATGTAGACTGCGTCGATGCCAACCATCGAAGTGCCTCGCGAAAGTCGCGTCGCAGTATCTCACGGGGTTTCCGGTCGCCCGGATTCTCGTACGAATTAAACGCGATTATTTGCCGTCGCGACGTCCATTCGAAGCCCCCGTTCGAACGCGGGATCCGCGGAAAAAACGTCGTCGACGCGTTATTGCGACTCGACGGAGCAGAAACGGAGTCGCACTGCTCCGGCCGTTTTCCCTCATCGTAGAGAGAGAGAGAGAAAGAGAAGGAACGGCGGTGAAAAATTTTTCGACGAACGTGGAAGAAAGGAACGAGAGACGACGAACTACGCTGTATGTGTGTGTGTCGAGGTTGGAAGAATGGTGTGAAAACTGTGGGGTGATGCGCAGGATGCCGAAGGTCTCCGGCGCTCTTTTTGCCCGGCGCGTCGCTGGAAACTCGTTCTCTACGGCTCACCGTTCCGGGATCGAAGATTGAAGTCTCGCCACGAGCCAAACGTAATTACTTTGGTTCTCTTTCATCTTCGCTCTAGCTGTCGCCTTGGGCAAACTGTAAGACCCTTGCTGGGTCAACCCGTTCTCTAAAGGCTCTTAAGTGCGACAGTTTATTTGCTCGGCTAAGGTCGGACGCAGGAAGAGAAGAAGACACTCGGAGGCCGCCTTTGAGATCGAATCGTGGTACGTCCAGCGGATAGACGGCCGCGCAAAATGAGTTTTCGTCTCTCGTTGCCTCTAACACCCAGTCCCAACTTCCACGGTTTTTATGACCGAACGGAACATTCACGAGGAATCACTATGTTTCGCGGAGCTCGTGCGTGCAGTTCCACTTGTGTTCGTACACTCTTCAACGCTTTGATTATCCAATGAGCAGCCTCAGACATTTCACGAAAGAAAAATAGTTTATTAATGGCAATAAAAATCGCGAAGTCACGATTAGACTGCGGGTTTTACGCATTTATGAGGAGAATGAATAAGCGCAGCTTGAAACAGTGGAAATGATAAGATCATTTCAGGATGCCAGTTTATTATGTTCAGCTTGTTAAAATGATTAAGGTAACAATTAAATTTCTACTTGGCTCCGATCTCTTGTAAATGAAGCCGACCATTTTTATTTGGCACAAAGATCGGCATTATACTGAAAGTGCTCTGGCGAACTTCTTCGATTTTGCTGATCGCATTTGCTACGCTCATCGACACAATATTAATTGTTTACAAATCTGGACGTACAACCGCATCACCAGTTGCAACATCACGGAAAGGACGTCTCCATCCGCGTAGGATATCACGATATCCATTTGCCTCGCATTCCCGATCGTTTCCTCGTTTGCAAAGGAGAGGAGCTGAATATACAACGGGTAGATCCGATTTCAATCGCGCCTAGCGATATCGAAACCGCAACCGATGACGGTTGGTTCTGCGTCTCGATTCGTCTATGCGATCCCCTTTAAAGTGATACCTGTGCCATACCAAGCTGCGGCTCGCAACAATGGGATCGGTCGTACGTTAACCGCAAATCGAAGTTAATCGATCGATCTCCCATACCGGGCTGCTCGCGATTCTTTCGCGATCCGGAAGACGAATCCTTGGTGAGCGAGTTGAGCGAATTGAGCGAGGTGAAGCGACTTTCTCGGTGACGGTTGATAGTCTTCCGTATCGAAGGATCTCGAAGTTTCAATAACACTTCGTCTTCAAAGGAAATAACGTTTCATAGTGTAGTATTCAGAGAGACGAATAGATTATTCAAGTATTTGCAATTCACGATTTCATTAAGATATGCTGAATGGAAATTGAATTTCAATGAGGTAATTGTAACCTATCAAAACTAATGTATTTATTATATGAACCTTGGGTAATTATATAGAAAAGTACTGCCCTCTCCGATTTTGATGAAATTTAAATATGTTATGCAGCAACACATTCTGAACAGCTTTTTCCTTTTCTAATATAGGGGGGTCGCTTTTAGTTTTTGAGATATTTGCAAAAAACTATCGCGAATACTGTATTGAATTTTTCGTATTCCTGAACGCTCCGCTGCAACGTAGACTGTTTAGGTGCGGCGTTTGTTTACATTTTGACGCTGTAGGGATAAGAGAGAAAACAGAGGGGGCGGAAAGGGCCAGCCTGACACCACACACACCCACCCAGTGCTTAACACGAACCCACTGTTTCTAAATTATACTCTAGATTCTTACGTATTTTCACGTGCTTATTACGAATATGATATTGAAAATTTGCACAAATGTTAATTTCTTAACGGAAACCTTCTTTTTAGAAACATTGGGTGCGTGTTAAGCACTGGGTGGGTGTGTGGTGTCAGGCTGGCCCTTTCCGCCCCCCCTGTTTTCTCTCTTATCTCTACAGCGTCAAAATGTAAACAAACGCCGCACCGAAACAGTCTACGTTGCAGCGGAGCGTTCAGGAATACGAAAAATTCAATACAGTATTCGCGATAGTTTTTTGCAAATATCTCGAAAACTAAAAGCGACCCCCCTATATTGGAAAAGGAAAAAGTTGTTCAAAATGTCAATATCTATAACATATTTAAATTTCATCAAAATCGGAGAGGGCAGTAGTTTTCTATATAATTACCGAACCTTGTATGGTTAAAACAATAAATAAATGATAATGATACAGGGGTATATTACACATACAATCAGGAGACCTCTCCTCTAGTTCGCAGCTGTTTATTGTTTATTTGGTCGAGGTTCGTCGATATTGCCTCACATGGTCAGGAAATGAGTAAATGAACTATGTTCCAGAAAGCGGAGCGTTCTGAAGTACGAACGCGTTTGAGCAGCGCATTCGAGGTTTAAACAGAAAGTGCACTAAGTTCATACCGCTTGCGAGATCCGTGTAAAGATAGAAGCAAAGAAGAATGAAAGGAGCATCGTTCCTAAGAATATTTCTGAAGCATTCAACTTTCACGGTGAACTCGGAAATAATTTCCATGTTAGCCCGTAGCAGGAGAACATCGTCGATTTAACGAACATTGCAGGATGTACAAGGAAAATTTGATTGGAGGCTAGACAGGAGCGTGTTCACGTCGTCACGTTCTCCTCAATACTCTGAGAGCACGGATCGGTCATCCGTCGCCGGTTCGCGACGTGTGAACTGTAAATTGTGGTAGCGCAAGGGGGGTGGCAAAGAGGTCGCAGGGGGTGCAGGAGGCACGCGAGGGTGGCGGCATTCCGCTCGAGTTCCTAATGCAAACGTAATCTAGCTAAGGTCAGCGCATGCTGCTTTGTAAGCCGCCGGCGGTTCGGAATTAATGTTGGCTCTGCAATCCGCCTCCACCTACCGCCGTTGCACACCGGTACACGCCTCCCTCTCTCTATCTCTCTCTCCCACCCTCTCCGATCCTATTGCCGCCCTACGCGTGAATTTCACAGCCAAAAAAAAGCTCTCTCGCGTCCGGAGCTGCCGCTTTCGCGGAATTTTGGTGCCCTCTGCTGATACACTGTTTCCATTTTCGACCCGTGCCTGTTTGCAGATTTCGAGTGGGGCAACGTCTCACAATTACATTGGCTTTGAAGTAAATTTATACTGGATGAACGATTTATGCTTACGAGTTAACCCTTTGCAGTCGGAGCTATTTCAACTTGGAAATTAAACATTTCTTCCGATCTAGAATAATTCCATTATGTATGATTTTCTTAATTTTATGGACATAACATTGATATAGTACCTAATGCAATACTTAAATGTGTTTGAATTGATTAGAGACCAACATATTTAATAATGTAAACAATATTGCGAATAATGTTTGTACATTAGTGGTGACTCTGAGACACCCCTCGACGGCTAAGGGTTAAGAATAATTTATTGATTGAACTAATATTTTAACTAATTTCATACTGGATGGTCGACAGTGAATTCGTTTCCGAGCTGTTTAGTTCATTTACAGCAACGAATAAATGTACAGTCGTGAATGATTCGCGTTGGATTTAATGCGATTATGAATTAGCTTGGCTACCGAGTTGGCTGGGTATTTCTCTGGCCGACGTGAATGGACGAAAAACACGTTGGCGAAAGATAATAACTGAGTCGTGCCCGAATGCTTTGAAATCGGATGAGATAGGAAACGAGGCAAGCACGCCGCGCGAAGTTCTACCGCTCGAATAAACGGAATCGATAGCCGAAATGTCGTTACGCCGATTCAATTCTTGCCGTCGCGTCGCGTCGGCATGCACATTCAAACCTAATACGATGCAACTTTCAGAGCCGAGCCGAGGATGCCTCGCGTGGATATCCGCTGCGCTCGCCAGTTTACCACCCTCTCTCCTCGTTCCTCCACCCTTATATATATAAATATATAATATATACATATTGTATATATATGTACATGTCGGTTTCTCATTCGGTCTCTATCGAGCGAGACGCGTCCGCGGAAAAGGAACTGCTGGTTCAGAAGGAACCGGCTAGGAACGCTCCGACGAGCTTGCACCACGCGAATTTCCATACAATTCAACCGTATGAATTGATATTAGATCGCGCGTTGCCACCGCGAGTTCCGCTCCGGTTGTAACGTTAAACGAGGTATGTTATCGCGTTGTCGCAAACAACCACCGTGATGAGTACACTGCGGATCTCATTGTAAAACAACCATCGTTTGTGTTAGTTTTGTTAAGAATGCCCATGTTCGGTCAACAAATCGTTCGAGCTTCTTGCAACTTACACGCGGTGTGCCGACTAATTTATTGGAACTCGAATGGACGGAATATTTACCAATATGTGGCGCTTTTGTTTCCTTTTCTAAGAAGGTCGGAGAATTTGCCAACATCTGGCACTTTTGTTTGTTTTGTTTTTGTTCTCGCGCTCGAGGACCCCTAGGCCACCGGGGAAAGGGTCGTGACGGATGACGTGGACGGATGGGCCCGCGGAATTGTTGATAAGCTTCCATCGAAGCAAGTTGAATTTTGGTGAAAGCAATAAAGATCATTTTTTTTGAGTTCTCGTTAAATGGTGTGAAGGTGTTTAATTTCTTTAAGGCATCGTTCCGATGGACAAGTCAGGAGTTAAAGGGACTTTGGGAGTCTCTAGGAAAGATATATCGGATAATTATTGCGAAGGGGTGGCCATACTCCGATTTTGATGAAATTTAAATATTTTATAGATTTCGACATTTTAGACAAATCTTTCCTTTTCCAATATAAGGGGGTCGCTTTTAGTTTTCGAGATATTTGCAAAAAACTATTGCTAATACTGTATTGAATTTTCCGTATTTAGGAACGCTCCGTGACAATGTAGGCTGATCAGGCGCATCGTCTGTTTACTTTTTTTTGTAAACACGTTGTGGAGATGACAGACAACAGGGTCTCACTCTATATATATATGTAGTATGATACATATAGAGGATGAGCTTTCAATTTTGAAAGACTACTCCTGGATTTTCTTATGCGTTTTTCGAATTCGCTTTCGCGTTGATATAGCGCGTTCTCCGACATATCTAAACAAGTTTCCAGCGACAGGAACCACGTGGACGTTTGAGTCTTCCTTGATCAATTCGATCAAAGTTTGAAATGTGGTAACATTCTCCACTTCATTTATTCGTCACACGCACAGTGGGACTGGCGTTAAAAAACCCTAGTAAAGTGAATACAACACGGTGAACAAAACCTGCAGAGAACCCGGCGGCGATCGATCAACATTCGTTTGTCAACCGAACACCAAAAACCAGACAATGTTAAAAAGCTCCTAGAGACGCGGTACCATCGATTCTTTCCAACCAGCCGAAATCGATTTCCCTCTGGAACAAGCTTGGCTAATTTTCGGTGAAAATACCGCGACAGCTTGGCCGACCAGGAAAATTAAATAAACGACTCGGTGACGTTCGCCAGGTCATTTTCAAACAAACCGTTCGCAGGCAGCCACCGCTGCTGTGCCGCAAGCGAAACAAAAACACAGCCTGGACAAGGAATGTATACGTCACCACCACCACCGATTCACCTCGTTCGAATATTATCGTCGGTCCTGACTACGTTCGAAATTTTGCCGAGTTCACATTATTATAATCGTTTTATTCGAGGATACGCTGTATAGAGCTGAAATGATCTATTAAAAATTTTTCATAGTGCACATTTTAGGGGTTTCTTTGTGCAATTATCTCTGAAGCTCCTTCTGTACTGTTAATTCTGTTCGTTGTGCAATTGCTAAACTCGTAAAGGTCCTTCTGTTCAACTACTTCTTTTCGTTCCGCAATCGCCGAGATCATAAAACTTCTCCTGTAGCCAAGTACTTATGTTTCTTCGCACAATTACGAAAATCGTGAAGATCCTCTGCCAGTAGAAAGTCCTGTTACGGTGACACACAGCGCTCATTTTATGAGAAACCTTCGCCTTAGTGTTGTAAACTCCTTGCTATAGGTGAATAATTGGAGTGCGGATGTGAAACAAGAGAAAATATATTCTGAAGGAAATAGATGTACAGGATTGAAGTGAAGAAAATGATTGAACAAATAGATGGAATGATTGTACAGAGTTGATGGTCGATCACTTTCACAACGATGTACAAGAATTGCAGATCGTAGGTTACAGCCATTGTAACTTCTATGTAAAGATTGCGACTACTCTAAACTGGCCAAACACATTTGTAAATATTATTCCAGTTATCGATCGTAATTCTCGGCGCAACGTTTCGATCGAGAAAACACACTAAAGCAATTTTTCTAGTTTAATTAAACTTTCAACGTTTCGATCATAATATAGATCTTTCTCAAGAAAGCAGAAAACTGCGTCTGTAAATTTTAATAGAAAATTCAATTTCGTTTTTAAAATTTTCATAAAGCAAGTTAGTAATTTAATACAGTATTTTGACGTTGTATTTAAATCCGTTGTTATTACAATAATACTGAATTTTCTATTAAAATTTACAGACGTAGTTTCCTTCTTTCTTGAGAAAGATCCATAGTAGGATCGAAACGTTGAAAGTTTAATCAAACTAGCAAAATTGCGCTGAACAAGTTGCGCCGAGAATTTTAACAGATCTTTTGTTTTCAAACACACTTGTGTTGTAAACTTCAGCTATTAAGTGAATAAAGGTGTGAATGATTGCAGTGCAGATGTGAAACAGAGCTAGATATATGAAACGTAGAAGGTGTATAAAACGAGATAAACAAAATGTGGTGGAACAGATGAAACCGAATCGAGTGAACATAAATTGAAAAAGTTTTTAAACACTCGGGATGATTCGACAGTGTTTCAATACGTCTCTGCGTCTACATTAAATGTCGCTGCACTTTTAACAATTCCCCTCAAGTTCATGCAAAGTTCATTCAAAATTTCATCTTCTCCCGAGTAAAATCCCGACGTTTATCCAGTTAGGGTTGCGCATAAGCGTGGGATATCTCGTCGAGGCATTCCAGAAGGGCTTGCATTAAAGAGGAGAAACGGTTCCCGACGATTGCGTTATCCCATTGCTGTATAATAATGGAATCGTGGTCGGGTCCTTGATACACGCTCGCAGTCAAAGGGCGAGCGGCCACGTCCGTTGAAATTTCACGAGCCTTCCTGTTGGACTCGCGGGGAATATAACGTCTGCTTAAATCCCGTAACAGTTCTAAACATCACCGACCGGCTTACGGTAATTCCATGCCGGGTCTAATGGGAGTAGCCCGCGTTTCTCTCCGAACGCGAAACCACAAAGTCGGCAGGCATCTTACCGCACTGGTTCCAGGATGCGACGTTTTAACGATACGACGCGGCATACAGGCTTCCATAGTCGTGAAATCCGTCGGATTCGTGCGGCCTGGTCTGATTCCAGAAAGGGAAGGGGAACTATACCCTCGAGCGAAAACGTTCGCTCGAACCGACTACGACAAAAGCACACGTCCGTCACGAGTCTGCGGCCGGGCTCGGATAAACGTTCTGACGATCAAAGGAGAAGAGATCTCGGCGGAAAACCGGAACCGCGCGACCAGGAATCCTCCACGGAAACCGACAAGATCCTACGTTTTTTCGACGGGAACGGTGATGTTTTCAGTTTCCTCTACTTGAATCGATACTTGTACCAACTACTCCGATAGAAAGCCGCACAATCTTCGCTGATCTTTAGCCGAAACTATCGATTATCGAAATAATCAAAATAATTTCATAAGAAACAACAGTATAAGTGTCTTTAGTAGAGCACGTATTACAATAGGAATCGCACAAAGTCTGCAGAAAATCAATCTTGACATTTCTATAAGGGGACACTAGCATCATTACCCGTTGAAAAATCAACGACTGGTTTATTTCTGGAGGTATGCCATACTAATTTATTCGTACCATTCGTGCCACTTCGTGAAGGATTTCCGGGATCATAACATATTGGGGCACCCTTTTGTGCCAAAGGCTACCTGTGTACCAAAGGGCCTAGCCGATTAAGATGGTCAAAACTGCCCTTACACAATTTTTAATGGCTATGGAACCATTCGAAAGCTGACCCAGAAAAACCCATCTCAGCAAAATTTCAACCCTCTAGGTTGCCCGTGAGGGTAGTTACAGGGTATAATTAATTTTGCGCTTTTTCGCGCATTTTCCAGTTTTTAATGCGTTCTAAAAATCTGAAAAAAATGTGACATATGTTGGATCCCAAGGCGGATTTTTTAGAATTTTTTCAGATTTTTTGGTTGCAAACTGTGGTCGTAAAAAATGAAAAACCTTAAAAAGGCCCTTTCCGATTTCCATGTCTTCTGTATTTCGAGATATTTTTACCGTTACGCAGTGCAAAGGAACTGGCAATTATATATAACACGGGTCAGATAAAAATTCGTTTCTTTAACAACTCGAATAGCCTGAAAACAACGAGGGAACATTAAAGTACCCTAATTTAGCATGTGTTTAAATGAGTACTGTTCTATTCTTGCAGATCGATGCATCGATCAGAGCATTCTCAGAGATGGAACATGATCGCAGATGTCACCGTTGCCCAGAACGCGAATTGCTTCTTTCCCGGGCTTTTGTTTGTTTCTCAATCGGCGTTCTCTGTTGGTTACGACTATTTACGAGCCGCCACGACCCGACTCTCGGCCCAGTCACGATCGCCCCGAGCGACCGCCTCTACCCTCTCTCTCTCTCTCTCTCTCTCGCTCTCTATCTTTATCTTTCACCCAGCCCGGCGAATAGTTATAGTTATAATTGTTATATTATGTCGACGTTGATTGTTCGAAATTGGTCGGTTGAAGTTGCCACGTTACATCGCTCGCAGCACGATTGCCCGAGACAGACAATTAAAACTTCCATAATGCAGCCGGCCGGATTATTCCTGTCCAGGGAAGAATTATCATCCCCCGATCGACCGCCAGAACTAGCATGATTCTCCGAGGACCGATTACCATCCCGATCAACGTTAAAATGCTAACAAGTCGGTCAGACTTTTACAAGCAAGATATTTCTCTGTTCCCTGCTGCATTCGAAATATGTTCCTCGGTTTTGTTTCATAAAACAGTTGAAGAAAACCGTACATGGATTTTCAAGTACTCGTTGTAAAGGGAAGATTCAATCTTCGAGTCCGTTGTGGATTCATCCCTGAAAAATTTTTTTAATGTTTCTACAGACGTTTCAATTTCAAAGCTCTTCCTAAAAAAACTTCAATGCTCCTACTCAGGTCATCCACCTCGAAGGCACTGAAACGATGACTTAATTACACGTATGCTACATCAGAATTTCTAGTGTCGATCTTAAAAGCGATCGATTCGGTATGAAGTCGTCGATTATCGTCGCGTCTATTGGAAAATCGACGTCTGGAATTACGTTTGGTTCCCCGTTAATTTTCTCTGGCTCGCCCTCCGAATCGGAAAAATGGCTCGTCGCTTATCGCTTGGGTTTTACCATGGTCACGTGGGCTCGAATTTTGGAATCGAATTCGAGAGCGGGCATGCTAGCTGAGTGAAAAGTCTGCGGCGATGCTCGCTCGTGCTTTGAAATGCAATCTGCTAATGGAGACGGTGCAATAACACTAATTCCGATCGGCTCGTTCAACCGTGAGTTGAAAAAACGAGCATCACACTGTTGCGATTTCCGCTAGCGCGTTCCTCGCGAGCTTTTGCGCCTGCGAATCGCCGGCCGAAAACGCGCTCTTCATCATGCTGAGAGTGGTTATTTTACGGCCTCTGCGCCGGAGAATCAGCTATTTTGATTAGTGTACAGTTGTAGCCAGTTGCATAGCGTGTTTACCTCGAAATGATTTCGGAATGGCTAGTTATCGGACACAAAATAAACTTTTTAGAGACTAGGAAAAATAACACAAAGTACCTAGTATTACTTTATTGTTAAAATGGACATTCATATTTCCCCTTCGTACATAAATCGAAAGTATTACAATTGTCACGTCCGGTGGTCCAACCATTATCGATATTGATAATCAATAAAAGAATCTATGATAATAATATTAATATTATTTATTTATTTTCTTTTTTTTTTTATTTATTATTATTTATTACTTATTTATTTATTAAATAATAATAAATAATTAATATTAATCATTATTCAAAAATATTGAATTCATAGATTCTTTTATTGATTATCAATTTCGTTAATGGTTGGACCACCGGACGTCACACAATAATGTTTGTTTAAGATAAGGAAAACATTAGTTACGCAGGATACTAAAACAATGATTTTATTATGGCATATAAATGAAATTAATTACATCGTTGTCACAATTTTCTTGTGTCCGGTAAATAGGACCAAACCTTGTTGTACAATACAATACAAAATGAATTACGAATGCCTTCAAATTAATAAAAAAAACTTTCACGTTGTCACTAAATATTTCCGCCAAGAACTGAATAATCGAAGACAGACGGAAAATCGATGCTGGAGAATCAAGTTCAACGAATCAATGGAAAATTGAAAAAATTTCAAAGTTCGCAACGGGACACGGGCGAACACGGGTCGGCCAAGCCGGACTCCGGCCGTGGATTTAGCTGGTTAGAGAAGCTTAAACGAGGTTTACTGCATCCCCGTTGGCTTACGAGTTAGAAACGATCCCGACGCGGCCGTATCAGGAAGTTCGCAGCGCGTCGAACGATTCCGCAACGCGTGGCCCGTTTTCTAACTGGTCGTCGAACTTGTCGGGAAGGGTTGCGATTACGACGACACTGTCTCAATTGTGACGGCGAGACCCATCGTTTCCGGTCTCCGTTTTCTAGGAGACTCGAAGTCACGGGATTTCCACGGTCCTGTCGTCGCGTCACTGTCCCGTGGGAACAACGCTTAAACGCTCCCGCAAACCGGGCGACAACCGCAACCGAGCTTTATATGTATCTTCATTGAACGCATACTTGCACCGGATAGAAACTAGCGAAAATTCACTGCAAGTGAACGATGAAAGCTGAATGGTGAAACGTGGTAAACAGGTATAGGTATTGTATAATATGTAAATGTATATGTAAATGTATATATACATAGGTGGTGAATAGCGATGACAAAGCTTTGGTTACATAGACTGCGGATTTTGTGCAAAATAAAAATGATCTGCATCAGTCAAAGTGAATAGACAGCGATCTATTTTATCTATATAAATAAAAATTAAATGCTGTTCGTTGGTAAGCACATCACTTGAGAACGACTGGACTGATTTGGCTAATTTTTTTTTAAGTTCGTAATAGTCCAAATAAGGTTTTTAGGGAAAGACAAAATTGGAAAAGTTGCTCGGGAAAAAATAAAAGTGCTTTTTTCTATGGGATTTTTGTATAAACTCAAGTCCATAACTCACGATTCGAACAACATTATTATCATTGTTGTTATATTATAGACCTTTACAGATTCCAATAGCTTTCCACAAATTCACAAAACGTATCTTTATGCAAAGAAAATATATTTACACGTCAATTATATACGAATTAAATAAAAATTTATTTTCCTCATTAATGATCTTTATATTGCAGGGAGAAGTTATTTCCGAGCGGTGAGAATTCCGTCGAATGTCGCGTCTATAATAACCGTAACGACGCGACGATTCGATATTAGTTACTTATTGATTTATTTTTCGTTCTTCATATTTTATAATTTGCGTTATTCATTATTCTGGTTCGACGCATTGAATAGAAAAGACGTGTTTAATCTCAGACGGAGATTTAAATGAGACAATTCAATTAATTGTTTTCAAGATAATTGGAATTAAACGTTAAACTATTGTGTTTACGGACGTGTTATTTCTAGTTACGACTTAATTCCTACAATATGTTAATAGGCATTGTTAAACTCTTTTAATCTTTTCCCTGTTTTGAATCACACCTACCATTTTTATCATAAATGCATAAAACCCGCAGTCTAGTAATTATGATTCAGGATTCAGCGAACATGTGTAAACAAACATAGATGGATCGACTCGATAATCAATCCCAATGACGCACACTCACACTGTTCCCCCTCGGCCTCATCAGAGGTCGGCACATGCGTTTCGCGCCATAATTTACACATACTTTTCTCGTTCAACAGCATCGATTCGAAGAAAGGAGACGCTGAAGCTACTTGTCGCGATGAGGATCGATCTTCGCGAAGCTCTCCGTGGGATCTTCCGAGCGTCTGGCTGGACGGCGATAATCGACGGAGGCAATCGGGGGAAAAGACAGTCGCGTTTTATCGCAAAAGAGGTTCGGGTCCGCGTAGAATTTAATCCCGCGAACGAGGACGAAGTGGACGAAGAAAACGGAGAAAGGTTTAAACGAGTCACCGGGCACAACGCGGCTCGGCTTCGCCCTCGGTTTCGGGCACCCAGCTTCGGGAACGAGCGTCCGCTTCGAAATCTTCGGAAATCCAGCCATTCGTTTTTGGCCCGACAACACAATGCCGGCAAGTGGGTATATATACCCGAGGCTTTGTCGAAGAACGAGAAACGAGGGAGAAGAAAATGCCGCCTTTCGACCCACTTCCAATCCTATTTTCGTGCACCCCCGGCTCTCCTACCCTTTACCGATCTGCTCGCTCCTCTTCCATTAGCCGATTGTATTTCGAGGCGAATAAGTCTCACCTGAAAATCCTCGCGAGCTCCTGCTCTAATTGAATACCTTTCCCCGGTTGCGCGAAACAACCCCGCAGTAAGCGAATGAACGGATCCGGCGAGTCGATCTAATCGCGACCGAAAGCATTGGTCTACGAAGAACGATTTCGCGACAGTTTGCTTCCATAAATTGATGTCTGGTTTAGTTTCACCCATCCTCGAAGGTCTGCGAAAAATTACCAACGTTCTTCTATGTGAACCAGTAAAATCGAAGATCGAAGGAAAGAAATGGCCAAAAAGTATCAAAATTCTTCAAGGCTACCGAGTGAAATTGAAGCTGAAAAAATTCCATGAACTTATAAAAGAAAATTGCAGCTAATCGGAATAAAATATCCGAAAATTGGAAACAAACGGCCTTTAAACTGTATACCTTTAAACGAGTACCAAAATTCCGCGTATTTGTAAAACAAGATTGACGCTCCTCGGAATGAAATATCGAAAAATTGAGACGTTAAAGTCCCCCGTACCATCCCGAGACCTTCCATTAGTAGAACCGCAACAGTTCCTTCCCGGTTTCCGTTGCTCGCAGCAGAATCGCGCGGGTTTGTCGGTGTTGTCGCACTCGCGCGTCGGTAGCTTTAAATTCGATTCGGGCGGGAGAGAGTGGGGCGCGAGTTGAAAAATTGATTTACAACGTGATAGAAGGTTCGCGCTAATGTATAAAATATCAGGCGGGGCCGATCTGTCAGGGTGGCCGCGAGGATGGATATATATCGCGGGCTCCTCCGGCACGGTGTCGCCCTTTATAGGATTCCGATAAAATCGCGCGGAAAGCGTTCCCTCTCTCCTAACTCTCCGGAGCTTGCAAGCTGCTCGCCGTTATCCGGCGACCAACCAGCGAGCGCAGAATTGGCGGGCCGGATCGATTTATCGGTTCTCATTCGACGGTCGCTTTGACCCCCTCCTCTTGCTACTCTGTCCCCCCACCTACCGTACAATCGAACAAGCAAATAATATGAATGGCTCGAACCAAATCTGCTTACATTAGCGGGCCCATTGTTGTTCGTAATTGCCATAGAGACTGGCGCCACGGTCCTGGTCCCACCTGGTACGGTTTCTCTCTCACTCACTGTCGATCGTGCACAGATGTAGTTAGAGACGATCGCCTCGAGTACACGCACGTAATGCCGGTTTATTACACACCTGCCGAATGCCTAATGCTCGGATATAATCGCTGTCTCGGACCTCTACATGCGGGCCACGTAGAAACAGCGAAACACTCGATCCAATCCAACAATACTGAGCCACAACGTGTCGGAAATTGACGCGTTATCGTTCTCAAACTCTGATAATGGTACTCCATCATGCTTCACCAACAGCGAAATCATACGATTTTTTAAGAATATTTACATGTTTTTTCATCCAGGATTTCTGCATCCTTGCGTTCGGTTTCGAATACGTTCTACCAGAATGTTCGAGGACGCATTATTAGACTGTGTTTGTTGATTGTCGATCGTATAGTGTAGATTATAACAAGGAGTCTAGAATCTAGACTCATCTTATAATGGATGGCGAACTAAACACACAAAACTTTTTCGCGTCTCTAATAGAGATCGCGGTTTTGGACGTGTACTAAAATACACGTGTACACGTGGCACGTGAACCGTGTAGTACGAATTTAAGGATCCGTGTATACGAATCCGTGAATGCGGATCCGTGTTCAGTCCGTTCAGTGTACGGACGTACGTACGTACACAGTTCGCAGCCGTATTCACGTGTTTGTGGTTCCGTGTACACGGATCCGCATTCACGGATTCGTATACACGGATCCTTAAATTCTTACTACACGGTTCACGTGCCACGTGTATTTACATACATGTGAAACCGGGATCTCTAGTCTCTATCTAAGAGTTTTGGCTCGGAAATTAGACGACTCCTAAAGGACTGGTCCAACACGAACATAAATATTGCTAACATAAGTAAATAAGAAAACTTTTCTTACTAAAATGCAGATCACTCAATATTTTCCCTAACTTTATTAAAGATAGAATTTTACACAAATTTAACATATTTACCACTTCCAATTTCACATATAACAAACTACATAAATTGCAGCTCAGATTTATGAAAAAAATCTTAAACGTTACAATTATTGATAGACGTATTAGACGTTGCGCAAAGCTATTTCAATAGTAATATTTCAATAGCTCAGTAAATTTATAGTCAGCCAGTAAAAACTATTGTTTTTTTGCGAATATCTCGAAAACTAAAAGCTACTCCCCTATATTGGAAAAGAAAAAAGTTGTTCAAAATGTGTTGGTTGCATAACATACTTAAATTTCATGAAAATCGGTGTATGGCCACCCTTTCACAATAATTACCATAAAATTATTAAATCTTTGGTTACCTACAAGTATTAACGACTACAAATAAGTATATAGTACAAAAATAAAATTGTCTTAAAATTATACCATACACTCAGCTTGAAAAACTTCTATTAAACAAGAATTTATTTAATTTGTGTAAACAAGTTAGAATTTACTAAATAGTTGAATTCGTTGATAAAGGAAAGAGTGTTATGAGAATTTTATACTCCCGTCGAATCACGGTGCCTTCTAGATACTGATAGATTGTTTCTCAGATATTCAACTAATTCAAGAAATAGAAGTTTCACAATTCATGTAGAATTTTTAAGATCAACTTTTCACCGCATTTGCGTGGCAAATGCTCCACTATGCGTCGCATGAAAGAGGTTCCGAAAAAATCGCAATTGGCCAAAATGGCGAAGAAAATAGATTGGCGATAGTTAGATAGAATGAGGAAGATTGCTTTTTAGAAATTCCCGAGGTTTCTGTCCGGTTTCTCGGGACACGTATCGCAAGACGAATTTTCTGTGGAGAAACCGGAAGTCGCCGGAGAAGCCGAACGAGCCCCGACGCGACGGTGCCAAATCGCGGGCCGGAAAAGTCGAGTCCATGGAATAGTGGAGTCGCCAGGAAATTCGTATTTCCGAGCTATTCGTCGGCCGTGCATCGCGGCACTTTTAACGCTAAACATCCACGAATAGGACGATACGTTTTCACGGACGCGGGGGAACGCACACACATAACGCTTTTGGCAAAACTTCCGTCGGCACCTTTGATTCTCTGTCCACAAATTGAGTGACCCGTTCTGTGCGGCCGACGTATGCACACTGCGGGGCGCTCTTTTGATAGTGAAAATGCCGGGCACTAAAAGTGAATGCCTTTTAAAAATGACGGAACTCAATTTATTTAGATTAGTTGCCGTTTCTATGTTTGCTCGGTCTGCGGAATTGACGTTACACGCGATGGATGTTTATACACGATCGCAGTGGGTGATTAACAATATTCGAATCGTTTACGTTTATACTTTTATTCAAGTTGACAATTTTATACTAGAACAATCAATATTGTCTTTACGATTGACACCCTCTAGTATCTACTTTACAATCCATTTTTTCTTCTGCATCACTTTACGGTGAAAAATTGAGGAACAATATGGTTGATCATTTATTTAATCCTGGAGTGCGTTGATTGTTTCCTTATTCCGATTTCGATACACAAGCTCTACCGTAGATTCTACGGCGTAAAAAATTGAGGAACAATGTTGATCATTTATTTAATCTTGTATGTGGTTCATCGTTTTGTTACAGTTTATCGTAGAAAATTGAGGAACAATATGATTGTTCATTTATTTAATCTTGTAGTGCATTGGTTGTTATTCCGATTTCGATGCACAGGCATCACAGCGGAGCTTTAGTGTCTTGTCCTGTCCACTCCGATTTCGAGGATAGTCGAACCCAGATTCGCGAACAACCACAGTTCCGGTTCACCTAGTCGGGCCTTCCGTTTACAACGGCATATTTCCGTGTAACACGAAGCCATACACCGTCCGCAAAATGGATCGAAATCACGAGGTAACGCGAGGCGAACTCGCGTGAGCAATCATGCGTACCGCGTTTCGCGATCGCGATTCTGCGAGCGCGTCAATCAATAATCAACTGCGTCACGGGCCGAGGCTGGAGCTGTCAGTTTTTGGACTGTTCGGAAACGGCAACAAAGAAAATCAATTTAACGTTTCGCTACATTCAATTTCAAATACAATATACTACCAGCTGCCCTGTAATTTTACAATGAACATTGACATCGATGAAAAATGAAAATAAGAATATCTAAAACAAAGAGAACATTTTATTCTCTTTTGGCTAGGATTTCGGCGAGATTTGCAACTCGTGCGACAGTGGATGGTTGTATTTGATCAAA
>CM052323.1:2512466-2659907 GCA_028455615.1 Lasioglossum zephyrum | reverse complement strand
CAGCGAGTGGTTCGTATCGTAACAGGCCTGTTACTCGCAGGTCTGTTACAATTTTATTCACTCGTGAACTTTTTCCTCTATAGACATTTTTTTAGTAAGTATGTACTTTTCTTTCTGTGAAATATCATGGTATTTATTACTTGTGTTTTAACAACTGACCAATCATTCAGCGGGGTGCCATTACAATTCAGACAATTGGAATTTCACGAAAAACAAAAAAGTAAACCAGTAAAATTCGAACGCAGAGAGGGCAAAATGCGAGAAGCAAAATTGATGGAAAGCTTCGATCACAAAATGGCAAACCGCAGAAATTAAAACGTGAAAAGCAAAAATAGATGAACAATTGAAGCAAACCATAGAGCCTGAAACGCAGTATGATCGTGAAGAGGGAAACCGCGGACAGGAGAGTACTTAGAAATTAAAATGCATGGAGAGAGGTGCAGAGAGCAGAATGCGAGAGGCATAATTGAGTGACAGTTGATCGCGAAAAAGTAAACCACAAAAATTCAATTGCAGAGAGAGAGCAAAATGCTAAAAGCAAAATTGATATACAATTGAAGCAAACCACAAAGACTAAAACGCAATCTGTTCGCAAAGAAGCAAACTGCGAACAGCGGAGTGCTTAGAAATTAAAATGCACAGAACACGGAGTGCACGAAGCAAAAAATGCAGAGATCAGAATGCAGAAAGTAAAACGCGTAGGCGTACAGTGACAGCGAACCGCAAACGGTCGTCGCGCGAAACTCGCGTCGCGTCGGACGGAAAAAAATCGAACAAGTTATGATGGATCCCCGTGCAAGGCGTATAAATCTGCGGAGTCGCGCCGCTATTCGTCGCGGGCCGATGAACAAGCGCGAAAAGTTCCGGGCCACGCGAATCCTGGTGACGAATCGATTCGATATCCGGCGCGCTCGTAAAAGACAGGCGACGCGAGGTGCGGAGCAGGGTATTTGCACCGAAAAGTCGGGCATAACTATCTTAAAATTTGCTCTATCCTCAAACTCCTTCGTCGAAAGTCGTCCGAAATGAATGAAATAAAACCGTTTTCAAGTTCAAACTTTCGAAAGTTGTCTTTGAGCTTCTTTCACTTCTTGCCAAAGGCTCTTGAAAGTGTCTGTTCACGATACTTCCAATAAATTTTATTAGTGATCGATTGTTTCTAGATGTATAGCTTTTGTGAATATATTCCATTGAAAATTTTTATGAATGTATGAATTCTGTGTGTAGGTATGTATATTCATTGTAACCTACTTTTTGTAGCATAACGTTGTCATATCTGTCCATTGAAATTTTTGCAGCTGCTAGCTCGAGAAGGAAAACGTAGCTTCCACTCTCTAACATTAATATAAATGCAATATAGCTTTCGTAGAACATGGCCCAAGTAGGAAGCCCTAGTTTCCGCTCTATAAAGTTTTCACACCAATGCACTGGAACTTTTGCAGCAGGTAGCCCAAGATAGAAACCCTAGCTTTTACTTTGTAACGTTGCTACAAATATATACGTACATAATAGGGCTTTCGCATAAGGTGGCCCAAGAAGGCGGCTCTAATTTTCACTTGATAAAAGTATTACATCAATTCACTGGAGCATCTGCAGCAGGTGGCCCAAGAAGGTGGCCCTAGTTTTTGCTTCATAAAAGTATTACATCTATCTACTGGAGTTGTTGCGGCAGGTAGCCCAAGAGCGAAGCCCTAGTTTTCGCTCTGTAATGTTCCTAATGCGTTCGTGCGAATCCATCGCTTCGCCCCAGCAACTGCGGCTGTCCGAGCCATTAAAAACGCAACGTTTCTCGCAAATCGCGAAACGCGAGTGGAGAACACCTGTTAGCAGCTCGGATCCGAGCCGTAAAACTGGAAAGAAATGATTTTGGCGGAAAATCTTGAGAGTGCTCGACGTAGTGAGTCCGAGTCTCCTACTCGCTCACTCGGGAGTCGTTATTCGTTTAAGTAAAAGAGAACTCGATCTTCTTTTGCTGTCCTTCAATTTATTTGCGCTAGTCATCCGAACAGGAAACGGAGCAGTCCGCGAAAAGCGTATTTGACTTGTTACTCTCCGAGAAACAGGCTGCTGTTGTCGTTCTCCGAAAGGAAAAGCGCTCTGTTGTTTGATCGGCTCGGCTCACCGTGTGCAACGGCGCGGTGTGTGCGTCTCTTCTTTCCGCTATTGAATTCGCGGGATTCCAGAGTCCGCGATAGAATCGATCGGTTCCCGAGGACGCGAGCTATTTCAGGATATCGTTGTCGTCAGGAGCGATGTCCTCGTACCTAAAAACGGTTCTACCTCTCCCGTTTCCGCCAGCGCGGCGCAGTAGCTGGCGAAGAATCAATCTACTCGCAGGTCGAAATTGGCCGCCGCTCAATAACCGACGTTTGTCGATTCCGCTGAATAACAATTCTATTATAGCGGGGACCGCTCACGGCGAAACCACCCTATATTTGTTATTTCGACTGGACGGTTGTCGGGCCGATTAATCCGCGATAGTGACACGACTGTAAGATTACCGCGGCGAATGATGACACCATTTGTACCGAGTCTCCCGAACGTGGCAGACAAACACCACTGAAATTGATCCATAAAGGGACTGTTCAAGTAGAATCACAAAAAATAACGGGATTATTACTGTTTATTAAAGATTACGAAATATATTAAGGAAAGAGGATTTTTACACTACAGTGACGTGCTACCTAATGAACCCAGGGCTAACATTCGACTAAAGACTGCGTCTTCGGACGCCTCGACCGCTACGCGCTCATACGCACACAGCGCCACACACACACGCATCCTCGGAGCCACCGGCAGCCGAAAAACGTAAACAAACGCGCTCTCGCCCAGTCTTTCGACTTCGGGGAACTATTATAAAAACACAAGATACGCGCTCTCTCTCGTCGCTCGAGACCATAACACGCGATTTAACAGGGACCCTACACGGTCAATCAGGTATGAAGTCTGTCTGATTGAAAAGTCAGATTGTCATTACTTACTTTTTATACTGAATTCCGGCAGTATAAAACCTTACACGATCAATCAGAATGTCAATCTTCGACTCGAATGTCATTCCGACTGACCGTGTATAGCCCGCTTTACTGTTTTTCTCGCAAGTCCAGAACTCTTTGTCAGTACAGTAAACCCTGGCAAGTTGTCCCGGCTCGAGACTCCGTAAGTTGTCCCTGCCTACTCACTCCACTGCCTGTCAACGCTGTCCCGCGCCGCAGAACGGTGACTATCGTTGTCGGCTCGGGTATATCGGTGTGAACACCACTACATTAAACACCACTACGCAGCCATAAATCAGAAAAGCAAGTCTCCCTCGTAAGTTGTCCCGCCAGAGACCGCCGTTTAGACAACTTACAAGGGATTACTGTATATTGATATGCTAACGTTATCGCTGTTCCTGAACAAATTCAGAAAAGATAAGCAGGATTCTGGCTAGACGACCTACATTTTTTTCCGAGCATTGATCCTACATTATCATTATCGCGTTGATCCTTTTACACTTAAATGAATTATTAAGAAATGATTGCACAGAAGCTGTACAAAGTTCAAATAAAATCAATCTCGTCATTTTTCTAAGGGAACATGTACCAGTCATTTTCAAGGCTCGGTAGGTTTAGCGCTCACAAGCGTTTCGCTATTTCACAGGGCGTCTTCCTCTTTCGGGACATTAACAGCTAACACGTCAACGGTCCTCCTCGTCCGGAAAAACGTGCCAAGCCGTTAAGTACGGCATCGCGACAGGCACCTAAAGGAAGTATCCCGAGTTTCCGGTCGGTGACGTTGCTGGGTCGACAGACGAGTGGTGCTCGTCACTGGAATTGTCCCGTCGTAAAAACCCGACCGGTTCCAATATCCGTTCTCCCACGCAACTCTTGCAAATATCGTGGCACCACGGATCGATTGGAAACGCTCCGGATGGAAATGTACGTGTAGCCGGTGCCGTCGTCGTTGCTAAAGTCAAAAGTGAAAACACCCTATAAATTATCTGTCGCGCGATTACGTTCCTTTCGAAAGCGAGGCAAAGCCGAGGCGTGGCCGAGGCGAGTTGAGGAACGAGACGAGGCAAGTACGCTCGCGTGGAACTGACGTTTAATCTACAAGGCGTGCTTCGCGAGAAACCTGCTTTTCGTTACAAAAGCGTCGCCAATTAAACCTTTGGAAAGTTGGCCAAGTAGAAGAGACCGGTGTGTGCGCGCTGCCGATCGAGGGAGCGCCGCGCACCGAAAGCACAGCTTTCTATCGCGGGCCGGTTGTAACTTCTGGATAATAAGCTCGTAGAATGTCGGGAATAGTAGCAGGTGCGCGCGTCGTCTGTTTTCATTGCTCCATAAAACATCGGATGGCAGGGAGCGCGGTTGCACGGAGATCGCGCGATGCGTTCTCGCGATAGAGCACGCGTTACGGCTCGCCCAACACTTTATTCCACGGATTTGATCGCTGCGTCTCTGCGAACCCTGCACCGGGTCCGGTGCCGCTCGCCTGTCACCGCGGGCTGTTGACATTTTACAAACGGACGGGAAACACCTGACCTTCCGAACGACATCACACTGGAACGGAATGAACAATTACCTGTTCACGATTATTTTTTAATGTTATTTCAAAATTTAAACATCTCGTTAAATTAAATTAATGTCGGCTACGTTATTCAATAAAAAATATATGTAGTGATAAATAAATGATATATTTATTTAGACACAGGTGAACGGTGTCGTTACTGCGAGGGAAACGAGTCTTAACGCGTTATTCAATGCGTATCGATAAATACGTATGTATTTTCGTTTTTGAAATTAATTACCAGAAAATAGGGCTTTTTGTACTAACTGGGAACGAGAGTTCCAGTAGATTGATGTAATAGTTTTACGGAGTGAAACGAAGCTCTACTGGATTGATGCACTATAATTATATTATAAAACAAAAATGAATGTTCGTTCCAGAATTTCCGAGGATCATGCAAAGCTAAACAGCTTCACTGTCGGATTACGGACGGTCAAAGGGAGGCAAGTTAAAAAAATAATGTTTATAGACAAGATGCACAAGATGCACGAGATGCAACGAGGTAGATACGAGCGAGGCACGTGCCCTCGCTAAGATACAATATAATCGCGTCGACGACGAGACACTCGTAGAACGCCCCGAGCGAAAACCTGGCAACTTGCGCGAGATATAGTTTTCCCTCGCGAACATTTCCGCGACCCGTTTTCCACGACCTCGGGTATCTTGTCGTCGGGACACACCTCCGCGACCCGCCCACCCACTGAACGCCCGACCTGTTTAACCAGTAATTTGCTCGAATTAAAGATAAATAGCGCCGACGCGAGTTTCCAGTTTTCCTTTAATATCGACTTCGCAGGTCCCGGCAATTACGCGGCCTTAAACGTGCCGGTAACGATAACAATGTGCCGCGACGTGGGACAAACACGGGTATACGGTAGCACGATAAAATCCAATCCATTAGGTGCGAAAATGAGTTCGGCGAGATTTTATTACGGCCAAACAGCACCAGATTTTTCGGTTGTGCAGACTGCGAGACGCTTTTATGGGAGTTGTTTTAGCGATTATTTCATCATTCTTGCGATAACAATTTCTTACATCGTGAATACATTATTCGATACATACCGTCCAAGTGAATCGTACAAATCTCCAATATTTTTGATTATTAAGCTTAAATGTAACTCCCCATAAGGGGTTATGAAGCTTTACATTAGGATTAATAGGAAAGCAGCGTATTTGACATATACATAATTTCAAATTTGTAAATTACATTGTTTGAGAAAATTCAAAAGAAAATTACGCTTTTGAATGCTCGGTGTACAAAGCAACGATCTGACATTTAAGGGTGGGAACAAATTGAGCTTATTCAATCCTTTCATAAAATCAACTCGTGATTTCGATAAGGTACATTGCCATATAATATGTTTAACATATCTACAATATTCACATTCAGGTCTATGTGAAAATTTAAAAACAATGAGTTTATCAGTTATTTCACATCATATTACTTTTAAACTCAATTTAGTCAGTGTCATTTTTACGATATTACTAAAGGGCCGATGGGTAGTGCTCGTTATTTCAACATTACATGGAATTCATTCAATGTTAATATCCTTCTCCGTTAAATATCTCGGAACAAGAAATATATGATTTATACCAATTTCATAATTATATGACACAAATGCAAATGCATAAGCAATTATTAAATTTGCAGCTCGGAAATCGCCGAACGAAAACGTTCGAATGTAAAGCTGCCTCGAGTACAGAAATTTCAATGAGAAGGACATTTGTTTCCGCAGCTAATAACACGTTCGTTCAACTTCCTGGCATTGCCCGATGCAACGGATCCGTGTTTCCATCCCGAGTTCTCGTCGAACTGGATTGTTGCACCTCCGAATACGCGAACCCACGAGAATATCGTCGACAACCGGTAGTCGAAGCACGCCGCGCCAGTTTCAAATGGAAACAAGCGAGATCTCTAGTCATAGAAATTTTACGACTCGAGCCTGAAATTAAAATCCTCGGCGAATTTTATGTTCAGGAATCGAACCGGGTCGTGGTCAGTAAAATTTTGGCGTCGTCTGCTCCTTGTCAATAGTAAAAATGTTCACTCTTTTCTGTCAACATTATATTTTTAATACATTGCATATAATAACTGCAGCTGCAATTATAACTTCTTGTCGGAAATAACGCTGTTCACTGTAGAAAAGAAAAAGGGGGGTGAAGGATTAAGCAGAATCATCAAGGAATATCGCGAAAGTTCAAGTAGATTCTGGAATGTTCAACTTGTAAAATTCGGTGCAACTACAATTTGCATTTAATTTGCCTTTAATTCCTCCATGTTCGAGGTGAGTGGATATGCGAAAAACTATATTAATAAATAGACAATATAAAACAATATAAACCAAGTCCAATAGATCGTCAAATTCAAACGTCAATTTCTAGAATCAGAATTGGGCACTCAGAAGTAACCCATTCATTTTTGTTAAGTAAAAAAGAAAACATGATCTGCGATGTATGTAAAGTACCAGTTAATATAAATCACCTTATGCTGGAATGCAAAAAATATGAAAATGAAAGGAAAAATGCTAAACTGCCTGGATCTTCACCGATTCTGTTAGGTTCTGAGGAACACATTGTCGGTCTTGCCCAATATATCAAAGATACTAAGATGTACAAAATATTCTAAGAAAATGTACCGCGTTGCTAATGACCTTTGATGTTAAAAAAAAAAATATCAACTAATTCGAAAGTTTATTTCTTAGTGAAATGTTACTGAAAACTTCGAGCCAGCCCACTGCGTGCCGTTTCTGTTCGCGAATGGTTTCTGTTATTTTCAGAGAATCGACGGAACACGTTTGGCAACGGTATCGGCCGTCTCTTCAGGGATTTACGGATGTAGCGAGGCCGGCTGGTCCGCCGCGGCTGCTTTGTCGTAAACGCAAGGGCATCTGGGGGACCGAATAATGGAACAATAAATCACTGGTGCGATATTCTTGCGCGTCTCGGGCAAACGATAAATCATCACGCGCACCGAAGGCATACGCGCCACGGTATTAAACGTTTTCGGGGGCCACTGTCAGCCGCGGTGGTAGCCTGCAGTCTTCGCCAGCGAGACTTTGAGTTTCGTCTAGCCCGATGGACTGTCGTGGACCGTGGCTATATCTACAATATCTACGAGCGAACAGGATCGTTCAGACTTTAAACGCTGGGACACCGGCCAACGTTTTCTTTGTCCAGGAAAACGCACTTCTGCGTGCTATGTATTTTCAGGGTCAAGTTCTTCTGCCGAAGTATTGAACAACATGGCTGGATTTATCTATATTCAACTCGATTAGACTTTCTACACAAGACGTTCATTTAATTCATATGGTTTCTCGCCACAATTTATGCATTCTGCATTTGTTGTTTGTGGAGACATACAGTGGGTGCACAAAGTATTCGTACACACCTTTTCAAAACGAATAACTTTTCTAAAATTCGACCCAACAGCTTCAGTTTACTCGCTAATGTGTGAATAATTTGTTTTTCAAATTTTTATTGGTCGCGATTGAGAAGATAAAGGTAAAGCTCACGATTTTTAAATATTTTATCTATAATATGTAAGTTAGTTAATACTAAGTAAGTTACATACATGTAGAAAAAGTTTCAAATAAAATGAAAAAGCTATGGGCATTATAAAATTGCTTCGTTTCGAATTTCGCCCACTCGGACGGTCCGGTGCAGACAGCGAGACGGTTATGGCTCGCGATTTCTTGGTTTTCTGGGACTCTTAATTAGAACACGGGATATGTTGACAAGTAAAAGCGGCTTACTGACGATGACTACGGGAGCCCACTCGTCCGCGAACTATTCGAGTATGCACGCGCGGCACTGTCGCGGGTACCTCGTTATATTTCTAATTACGGATTCCGGGCTTCGATGGAGAGAAGTTTTAATCACCGGCTTACGTAATTATTACTCCCGGGGAGCAACGTTGGCCGACTTCGTCGCAAGGCAGCCATCGAACGGCCGGCAAAGATTACTGTCGTAATCGTCGAACGAACTTTCGAACGACCGCGGCTGGTTTAATCGTTCGCGGATTAACCGTTCCTCTGATTTTTCACGGAAAATTAGAAATTTGCGTAACGGAACGCGAACGGTGGTTTCAGGCCGTTAAAATCGTCGCGGAGGCGACGCGACGGAACGCGATTACGGTTTCATTTCCAGGGTGGAACGCGGCCGATAGCGGAACAATAATTAGCCGTAATCGCGGCGTTGACCGTTTATGGCGGCGGAGCCATCTAATCAAGATCGTCATATCCCGGTCTGCGGCCAGACCGCTTTGTCGACTAGATGAAACCGTGGAAACTGCGGATCCCGTGCTTTCGAATCAATTGCCAAAGAGACGGCTTTGTTCTTTGCTCCTCTCCGATGCTGGCACGTTCAAACGCAGCCGGAAAAGTCGAAACGAAATTCGAACGATCTTTCTCTCGCGTTTAGAGAACGGTCCTCTCCGCCTCGGGTCGGTGCAGTCTCTCGAAAAGTCGAGAAATCTTGCGGCCGAGCCCGTTCCTTCGACCCCTACCGATTTCATCGATGTTCGATTATCAATAAGTTACCGCAATGAACTTATTGTTCTTTGTCAAAAATGAATCAACGATCTCAGAATCGTATTAATCCCTTGCTGTATTTTAACGAGTCACACTCGGGATGAAGATGGATCAACAAATATGAATGTTACACCTTTCTCTTTAAATGAAAGAAAAATATGGAAAATTTAATATTATTCAGGTCTATATTGAAATTTCTTATAAATATTATTTGTATAAGAAATTTATATGGAAAATTTAATATTATTGAGGTCTATATTGAATTTTCTTATAAAAATTATTTGTAAAAGCAATTTGTATGAAAAATTTAATGTTATTGAGGTTTATATTCAATTTTTTTATAACAATTTTTGTGTATGAAATTTATATGGAAAATTTAGTATTATTGAGGTTTATATCGAATTTTCATATAAAAGTTTTTTGAAATTTACAGCTGGAACCATCAACGCTTTACCTTCAATCAATGTATTTCTTCAAAAGTGAAGCTCTTCCTTCCTTCGATTTTTCTGATTTATGGCGTGAACGAGCCCTTCAAGTATTTAGTTAGTACTAGCAGCCTTCGCTTTCCCACGCGGTAAGAACGTGTTTTCCGAAAAGCGGAATAATATTGTAATTGAACGTGTTTACTCAACTCTTATTGATTTCACGGACTTGTCGCAGCTGGGACTACAACACTGTCAACATTTTGACAAGCTCCACTGATTTTTGCGGATGTTTTTCTAAAGACCGCATATCAGGACAATCCTTTATCCTTAGCGAAAATATTCCTTCTGTTTGTGATTGTTAAACTGCGGATTCTATGCATTCGCGACGAGAATTGTTTGGTTTCACGGTCTAGTTCGTAGTATTTTTAAAGAAAGAGGCCACTTTCAAATCCCACGTGAAAATCCGAATATTTACTATGTATTTCCATTTTCCATGGGCGCTCGAAGATTTTCAGTTCCCGTTGAAATCTGCCGAAAATGCTTTGGATTCTTATTTCCCAAATAGCCAAATTGATTTACGTTCGCAGAGCGCAGATATGCAACTGGCTAAAATTTTCAGGAAAAATATTCCGAATGTATCCACGATAGGAAGATTTGAGAGGGCTTTAAAATATTTAAACAGTGACCTCGATATTTAACACTTTCTTAACCGTTATAGTGATTGAAACGATTTTATCCCTAAAACTGTCGCGAACGAAACCAATTTCATTTCGTCGAAAAAGAAACGTGTAACATTGATATTTGTTAGACTTTGTTCGAATCTTCGTCACGAGTCTGACTCGTTAAAATATGGCAAGGGGTTAAGAAACAAACTGCATTCACGTGTTTCTTTTAATACACATTGTGTCAATTCTTAGAAGTAAATAATTAAAATATTGGGTTGGCAAAAGAATTTTTTTATCCAAGCAACGACCTTTAATGAATAAGATATTTTTCCTTTTGTGTCGATGATCTCTTGCCAAAAAGAATAAATAAGAAAATATTTCATTAATTAAAGTTCATCGCTTGAATAAAGAAATTCGGTTTTATTTCACCTTAAAATACCGAAATTACTTTCTTGCCAATAATTCTGCGTGGGTCAAGCTGACTTTTATCAACTTCGACGTCGTCCATCTTTGGAACAATGCACGATCGCGATTCGCAGGGTCTGGGCTACGCGAAAAACGGGAGGAGCCGGCAGCAGAGACGTGGTTCTCCGCCTTAGCGTTGTCCGCGGGCCGCCTTATAAATATTTATAATGCGCAAACACAGGGAAACGATCCTGGCAGAAACCGCGCGACGAATTCGATCGTGAAAGCATTTGCTTGTACTTTAAACGGCGGTCCCAGCCTCGCTGTATAATTCACTAAAATTGAACTTCACCGTCGCGTCGTCGTCGGAACGATCGAAGCGTTTCGTACTGCACGGTTCCAGAGACGCGGTGCACACGATGTTCCTTGCCAAAGAAGAGAAAAAGTGAAAATAAAAAAAGAAGCATTTCCCGAAGGAAACCGAATACGTTTTTCGACAGCCGAAATCCCCTTAGCGCTCGAAAACCGTACCCGGTGGATACATGAGCACAAATAATTCGAAGAAGAAAAAAATTAACGGATAGGGGCGAGCTGAATGGAAAAACCACGTGTGCGCAACAGAAATCCGCAGAGCTTAGGAACTCGATCTCTCTCGAACTTCTTTCCCCTTCGTCTGTCGAACGATAACGAACAACTTTATCCGAGCATGAGATTTCTCGCGGAAAATACACCTTCCACTGATTCCGCCACGTGCCAGGAATACGATTCTCAAATCTGACCAGTCCCGTAGGCCACGTCAAAGTATACGTCCTCCCTTTATTTGTCTCGATTTTGACTCGAGGGTATCCTTTAAATTTTGTTGGCTCAAAATAAAACTAAAAATTGTTCGTTTGTTACTTATTTAGTACTTTATCAGTTACTTTCACCATTATACAAAATATTATAAATTACTCCAAGGGTAACGGAGTAACAGTGTGCACCGATTCAAGCGTAATGGAGTAATGGCGGGCACCCTTAAGCGGAAGGCATGCAGTGATTTCTTTTCATTTGAAGAATTTAAAAATACAGTTACATTATTTTCAACCTATTAAAAAAATTAAGACAGATTTTAAATTTCTATTTCACTCCATTTGTTGCAAGTCGGCTGGAAAGTTTTGATTTTACATAAAAATCCGCAGTTTATTTACGAATGGCGGAACCGATGATCTAAGCCTCCCGGTTCTTGGCATCTGGAATCGGGAGAACAGTCGAGGACAATTTTGCCGGACAAACGTGTACGCGGTGTCGGCCGGGAGAGCTCGGCTAAACAGATTAAACGCGCATTCGACGAGTCACGCAGGTGAGCACCAATTGTGTTCATTATTAACGTAATCGGGTGCACCTGAGCCACGTGTGAATACGTTCGAACGCCGAGCGGTTTACGGCTGCTAACGATCGCGAAATATCGATGTCGTTATGCGTGCTACCCATCCAAAAGTTTCGATGCTCTCGAATCGCGTGCATCGATTAACGACGGACAACGCGGACGATGAAACCCGTAAAAAACCTTTTTGCTACAGTGATATTTAATTCCCGGTTGTCGGCGACCAACCGACAAATTGTGAGTCTCATACCTTGCGAACTCGTTTACGATGCGATTCCCGTAATTGCAGTTCCACTATAATAACTAAACTGCTGATCTTCAACGCGTTTATGGTGTATGCAAGTGTTCAAAAAATATTAGAATACGAAAAACGAACTCGGTACGATTTTGATTAATTTTGTATCGATTAAGGTTTTTTTTCATTACCCTTGAAAATAAGATTCTATTTGATACCACTTTCTTGACATTTGTCTGGAAAAATAAAAACATCGCATAAACATCCATAGTCTCGTAACAAAAGACTCGAGATTGCATTCATATTTTTACAGAAACATCTTCCTACCATTTCAAGATGCGTTCAACGCTCCTCAGCGTTCCATGTATTAAACAAAATGATTTAAACAGTCGAGGAACGTTAACGAAATACATTTCGCGTTTAAAAATATTTATTGCGCTCCCGAACAATATGTGTAAAATGCAAGAAAATATCAGACATGGTTTTCCGTATTCATAAACCGTGTTTTTTCCCGGTTTTTCCCCGGCTCGATAAATCAAGATTGGTGGACAGCGTTTGATACCGCTGGATTAAAAGCTCAAATTGGGGCAGTAGCTTTTTAGATCAAAGCGCCAACAATTTTTTGAAAACGGGATCAAATAATCGATTGATGCATGGGTGGGTGCCATTGCTATCGATGAATGCGAAAAACGATGCGACTTATAGGACGATCTAACAAATGTTCAAACTTTTGGTACGCGACAAATCAATGGGACACCGGTGGCCCATTTCTGGGGTCGGAATCAACAATTGTCCAAAAAAGATTATAGAGAAGCAAGAAAATTGTTCGAGGATGACAATGTTTGTATAAATATTTTCGGTGAAAAACAGGAAGTCGGGTAACAATGTAAAATGATATATGTTGGCACACAATACCTTATTCTTCAGACCTTTAACCCCTTGCCTTACTTACAATATATCATGTCTGACTCGTGATGAAGATTCTGAACAAATTCCGATAAAAATCTGCATGTCAATAATTTCCTTTAAACCGAAATAAAATTCTGTTTTGGTTTTGTTAATAGCTGTACAGCTATTAGAGAACGTATAGATATACAATATAGGTTTTTTGATATTTGGTCCCCTCAGGGTTTCAAATCCATTCACCAATCTCCCCTTCTTTCCACTCTCTCTCTATAGATATACAATATATTTTATATGTATTTATGTATAATATTTAATATTATATTTTAATATTTAATATTATATTTTGTATGTATTTATGTATAATATTTAATATTATATTTTTTATATGTATTTATATTTTTCTCATTTTTTAGGAAATTACGATCTAAAGGAGAAGTTCTGATTTTTTAAAGGGGTTAAAGGCAAGGCGTTAACAACATCGCACAGAGATCAATTTAGCTGAAATCATAAATGGTGTCAAAATCAAAAATTTTTCCATCCGTGGTATTGGAAACCACAATTTTTGTGAAATTATGCAAGTTCAACGAATTTTTTCAAGGTTAAAAAACGCTCGTACCATAATCTCACTATTTTTTCCATACCCGGTAATGTTTCAGCTTTAATTTTTTTAAAAAGTGATCGCTCTATATCATTTCTATCGAAAGCTCTTTGATTTTGACTTCATCGAAATTGCCACTGTGCGTCGTACAGCAAAAATTTCACGGCACCCACGAAAATATAGAAATCGACTTAATTCCAGCTTTTCGGCCAAACACCCCCAATATGCATTTGGAATCAAACGAACGTAAAACCAGCGCCGGTGCCATAACCGTACGAAATAGGAAAGTGTCGAGAATATTGTTCGTCGTCGCGTCGCGTGGAAATTTAGTTGGAAAGGGTCTCGCAGGAACGAGGGCCGCGCAACAGCCCGTCATAGAGAGGCCCTAATTTTCGCTGCTCGTCCTCCGCCTGTTCGACCTCGTTCGCGTCGTCCCTCGCGACGCGATATCTTTGTCGCCTAACCTTCCCGGGGAAAGAAAGAGACGGCGGAGTTCTAAACGCGAGGCTACATTTGCATTTCTCGGCGCTTAGGGTCCGAGCGAGGCGGCGGGACGAGTCGACGTTATGCAAATCTTAATTCGCCTCGCTGGAAAACTCGTAAAATTGCCGAGCTTTTCCGCAATAAAGCCCCAAATTACTTGCACGCCTTTGAGCCGTTCGCCTGCCTGCCCTTCTCCGTTGGCCCGGCGTTCATCGGAGAGAAAAAAGGCCGAGGATCTCTCGACGATCCTAGATCGCTCCGTCTTGATAACGGTTATGGGTCGGGGCTGATCGTTAACGGGAGTGCTCCAAGTTCAAATGAAATTACGCGCTCGTACGATGCTCCGGCTCCCGGGACCAACATTTGCAAAGCCGATTCTCGTGAGTCAACGTTAAGTCGAATCGGACTTCGACCAGGCTCTACTTCGTTATGCCCGCATTGTTTATTGCAATGCGGACCGCTTTGGCTGAAAGGACTCCAGCGTGCACCGCTACCAGGTATATTATGCGCAACGATAATCCGAAGGATCGTCAACTAGCATACGGGAGCAAAAGCTCCAGCACGTGCTTCTATTACGTCGCCTCATTAGCAATCTTATCTTACTTTAGCCGTGGTATTCTCTTTGCTGTTGCTGCGATTATCTCGGTTCTTAATAATTTCACAGCGCGACCTGTTACATTTATGTTTTCCATGTACGGATCTGTATGCAAGATAACCATCGTTTGCATCGATTACAGTTATCGGGAGCCACATGAAAGTATCTTGCTTCTACCGAAAAGTTTCTAGAGCTGGAAATAATATACCGATGCAACGTTCTCGAAATGTTGTAGTCTCGTCACTGTTTTAGATTTTAAGTGAGACAAGTAAATTTTGATTTTGCATAAGGATCCACAGTCTGGTAATCAACGCGTTATTTGTTGATAATAAAAAGAAGCACACATGCTCACTCACAGACCGAGAAAATCAATGTCTACCATAATATTAGGTTGTCCGAAAAGATGGTTTTCAAGAAAAGAAGTACTAAAACATTGACTTAAAAATTATCGCATACATGTTTGTATTTATTCAACAACGTTAAAGGAACACACATTCCGAAAGAAACTTTTGGAACGTCCGGATACAATCAAGAAACGTGTGATTCTTTGATCAATAAGAGATAGTTACGGTTGTTTAACGTTACTGTTCAAAATCCGAATACTGTTCAACGACCTAATAGGTTCTAGAATATAGTTGAACGATATACGTTCGAGGGAACCGAAGGAAAGTTCGGAAGACGACAGAGTTTCCGTTTTTCGAGGTCCCTGGAAAATTCATTTCGCCGTTGCGCGATTTTCGGGCACACGACTCACCGATAAATTATCGAAGGAGACCTACAGGAACGATATCTCGACCTTCGGTGTGTTCGATCGCGCGCCCTATTGTAAATTTATGGGTTATCGCGTGTATAGACGCAACGGCACGGAAGAACGCGCGATATCCTTGTTCGGTTTTATGGCGGTGGTGGAGGAAATTTGCGAGATCCGTATCCCGTGGGAATAAATGCGAAACCAGACTCTGCAGCGTCCATTGCGAATAATAGCACGATGTGTACTACGCGCTTCCACGTATTTAGACTTACCGAGTGGCTCGTTTAAGCGTTAACGCCGAGATATCTCCGGCAACCACTGGATAAAATGGTTCGAACAAAACAACCAAACGGCGCTGTTCCCTCCGGTGTTCGCAAGAATGTTAATATCGTAAAATGTCGGTCCGTTTATCGCTGCGTCGCGACGCGTCGTTCCAAACATTTGCGAACTACTTACAGTCTTTCTGTGCCAGTCTCCGTTTCGAAGCCCGTCAAGATTGATGAAACAGAAATGGATCCTAAGCAAAATTTCAGTAACATATCCGACAGTTCCCATCTAAAATTAGTCAATTGAATTTCTTTATAAAATTCGAACTGCAGCGCCAGTTCACTTGCCGGTACTTTCGTCGTTTCATATTTCCTCAATTCACATTGTTTGCTCGTAGCATTTGATGGACAAAGAAACTCACCTGAATCTCGGGAACCTGTTGTACTATTTTGACGCAATACTTTCACTTAATTAACTTATTATCATTGATTTTTCACGAGCTTCTTCGTCTTCCAACCTATACAGCAAACACGTAGGGAATTGCGTTTACGACATAGCAACGCCACCCAACGGTGTTTAATAATAATAATTAGCTTGAAGTTTTGTATGATGGGTTTGATAATGTAGATTCCTACAATTAGTCAATATTAATGTTGTCGACAAAATGGAAAACTAATGCATTTACAATACTAATTCACATTTATTTAAGCACCGACGAGATACTATTAAAGACGCAGGTATCCTCAGTGGTCTTCTATACCGACGAAATGCCGTCGGCTGCCTTGTGTTTCTCACTCCAGCCAGAATACATCCTAGAGGGCGTAAGAGAACACCGAAATTTTCGAATTCAAGTAACAAGCAGCAACAAGTGACACGATCACTGATGACATAAGGCTGGCAGTCGAGTATTATTGTCTAGTATCTCGTCGGTATTTTTGTCTATTCGTGTTAAAACATTTTTGCGACTTGGATATATAATTGTTATCCCTCAATGTTACAATAACAATTTCATAAAGTAGTGAAATTCTGTAGGCTGACATCACACGATGTATTTTTAGAGCACGTGCGATCTTACCTTCTTCTCCACGTGCTAACCTCGTCTGTTTGTAAACAATTCGTTTTCGCTTGACACATCGAACACGATGACGTTTGCTGGATTGAATTTGAGTCCTTGGATAGTGAATCAATGTAACTCTATGGGTAAGTCCTCCATTTAGTTATCAATAATATTATAAAACATATCCAACATTGCCGTTTGTGTTAGGTCTGAAGAAACCTACTCCGATTCAGGAAAATTGTGTGCCGAGAATTTTAGCAGGCGAAGATTGCATTGGATGTGCAAAAACTGGCAGTGGAAAAACACTGGCGTTCGCACTTCCTATAATTCAGAAATTATCCGAGGATCCCTATGGTATATTTGCTTTAGTCTTGACGCCTACCAGAGAATTAGCTTTTCAAGTATGTTCGCGTATCTAATTACTTGTTTCCACAGTCTCTCGGCGAGAGTCGTACTAAATCTTGTACACATAGATTGCAGATCAATTCTCAGCAATAGGGAAATCTATTAATCTGAAAAAATGTGTAGTTGTCGGTGGAATGGATATGGTTACGCAAGGATTGGAGTTATCCAAAAATCCACATATACTTGTCGCTACTCCAGGACGTTTGGCAGATCATTTAGAAAGCTGCGACACATTTTCTTTACGCAGAATTAAATTTCTAGTTCTGGACGAAGCTGACAGACTCCTTGGTGGTCACTTCGACGATCAGATAAAGACTATATTTAATGCTCTGCCTAAACAAAAGCAAATTCTTCTTTTTAGTGCTACTATGACAGATACTCTCGATAAAGTAAAACACGTTGCATCTAGCAAGGTACGAATTATCATGGGAATTGATATAGGGCACTGTTGAAAAATGCCTAAAAACAACAATTGGTTTTAAAGGTTTTCATGTGGGAATCTAACGACGACACTGGTGTAGCTACGGTGAAAGAATTAGACCAACGTTATGTACTTTGTCCGAGCGACGTTCGCGATTCGTTTCTGGTAGAAGTAGTTAAAACATTTCGATCGAGTAACAAGGATGGATCTATAATGATTTTTACGGACACTTGCAAGTAATTATGTTCGGTTTAGATACACGCGATTATTTTAAATATTAGAAATGTAAGAAAAATGTGCAGCATTCGTCTGAAACATTTCCTTTGTATTTTTAATTCTTCAAAAAATAATCGCATGTATCAGTTTAAATATCTCCTTTATTTCTGACGACTAGATTGCGGATCTTTGAGTGTGATTTCAAACAGAGTAGAGATTAAAACAGTATAAGACAATCACATTCTTATATCTTGCAATTAATCCAAACCATTTTTATTTTGCATATAGATCAATAGATTTATAAAGAAATTGGTTGGGCTAAATATAAAACAGTAAAAGATTTGAAAAATTTACGAATATTGTAATGTTTTTAATGTAACAAAGTCATTGAGAGATGAAATCAATTTTCATGTGATTCCTGCTAGTCATTACAAATAACGGAGATATTTAGGTGTACCACCAAAGATATGAACGATGTTTTATCACGCATTGTTTTCTAGGAACTGCCAAGTATTGTCTATGACGCTGAACGAAATCGGCTTTAGAAACGTAGCTCTTCATGCAATGATAAAACAAAGAGAACGGCTCGCAGCGCTCAGCCAATTCAAATCTAATCATACGAAAATTTTAATAGCTACAGACGTCGCGGCGAGAGGTTTAGATATCCCTACGGTAGAGTTAGTCATAAATCACATTGTACCGAACGTGCCAAAAGAATACATACACAGAGTCGGGCGAACCGCCAGGGCTGGTAAAGGAGGCATGGCTGTTACCCTAATCACTCCGCACGATATCAAATTGTTACACGCAATTGAGGATACTGTAGGGACCAAATTGACAGAGTACAAAGTTAATGGTAAGGTATTCGTTGAATTGATTGGTGTTGCTCGAACGAATTGAAAGACTCGGACTGATTCAATGCCACATTTTTTCTCTCTAGACAAAGAAATAGTTACGATGATAACGCAGATATCGGTGGCCAAACGAGAAGCGGAAATGCACTTGGACGAGACAGATTTTTATGAGAAAAGAATGATTAATAAGCGCAAAAAGCTGATTCTCGAAGGGAAAGATCCAGACGAGATCGAGGAGATACTAGAGAGAAAGAAATCCGGCAAATCGAAGAAGAGTAAAAAGAGGAAACTTGCAGAGAAAGCGTCATAATGCAGACAAATGCGATTAGCTCAAGTTTTATTATCTGAAAAAAATGTATATAATAATATGATGTGTAACAAGCTAAATTATTGCTATGAGATACTTATATAGTTTTTTTTTCGATAAATGGAAGGCACTTGGTTATTTGTACCGTGTACTATATGATTATCATTACAATGAGATATATTCAGTATAAAAAAATATAAGAAAATATTCGGGTTGTACAAATTTCTCTTCGCTAATTATTAACTATTAGAAGCAAGTACAAAACAACCACGAAATATGTAGTCTACGTGTTCTTTTTTGCAGTCGCACGTTTTAACCGTAGGTTCTAACAATTATTAGGACTTAACTTTTCAGATTATAATAACTTTGCAACAACACAATACTTTCGAATATTGCACACATTAACATTCCTATTTACAGCCGACAAAGCATATGCAAGAGAAGATCGTTAAAAGAAACTTTTATAATCGATGTGTAATTCTACTTTGGCATTCGTTTTCTCCTTTTTTCAAGTTAATGAATGGTTCGGGGACTACATATTTGGCAAGTGTCATAAGGGTATGTTCAAATATCCTGTACGCATGTAAATGCTACTTGGTAAGGGTCGAACTGCATACTTAAAGCCGTGCTTGGATTTTCTCTTCGTTTTGAATCAAATTTAATTTATCCAAGAAACCGTATAGCTCTGCCACATATTCTTTCGGATATTTGCGAAAATGTCCGACGTGTGGAGATTTCTCGAATATCTTGACGCGCGTCTGAAAGAAACGGAACACAAATGTAGTCTGTTTATTTTATACAGTTCAGATTCTTACCTTCACACCATTGATAACCCATTGGTCGTGAACTCGCATATTGTCCCTTATGTTACCAACAGTGTCCACTTTACTCATGAGGAATAACGCTGGACTGTGGACTAAATTCGTATGAAACAATTGACTAGATCGTACATAGTATTGCGTAGATTGCTTGTAAAATGTTCGTAAGTGATACCTAAAAATCATTTCGATACAGTGCCGAACTTGAGGCACCGACAAAGGAGAGACTTTAGCTATCTGGCTTTGGTATCGATGCTAAAGACACGACTTTGCTAAAGCACCCTTGCAATCCTGGAAACGAGAGTCTACCCCCAATGATTTTATGTCCAATAATCATTATGTATTATCATTGTACGAAAGCTTGTCGATACCAAAGTCGGATTATCGAGATCTTTCCCTCGAGGAACGGATTGACTCACTCTAGATACTTTTGGAGCATGTTTTGCAACATGTAGTTTTTCGGGAACACAGCAGGCGGTATACCCGACGATATTTCGGGTACATCGACCACGCTATCCCAGACCTGACCGACAACCATGTCAATGATATGACCATACTTTTGGCGATCGCTTTGAAGTAAATCCATCACTTCTCCCCACATGTACGCTCCCACTGAAAATCCATGTAACAATATCTGCTGATTACGTTCGTACTGTACTAGGAAATCAAGTAAATCTGCAGCGACCATCTAGAACAGAAACTTCCCTCGATTACACTTCACACTTGTTTCCCTGCTTACGTATACCTACCCTGGACCCCTTTGTGGGCCACATCAATTGCCAAGGAGTGAGTGTCACTAAGGCAACGTCGAAACCCTGCTCTGTATATAGATTCACAAATTTCATAACGTGTCTACGTTTGGCCATGAGCCAACTCAGCATAACTAACAATGGTTTGTTGTCGAAGTTCTTGAACTTTTCCATTCGACCCTCAGGAGTCTTGATTTTTTTATCGTGCGAGATGTATTCAATATTCTTGGTAACATGGTAGTTGGATATCTTGCACACCAACAACAGCAGAGTCTGATTTCAGAGAACAATTCAGAATGAAAATCTTTCAGAGGAAAAGTATTGTAACAATTTGCATAGGAGATGAAAGGAACAAATCTACATTACCAAATCCTGTTTCTGACTTAACAATTGTGGCTGAGCATAATTAACCAGTCGTGTTCTTGCCAAAGTAGTCGATAATATTCTTCCAATCATCATTGTTGCTGCTTGAACCCTCCGGGTCTAAAATGTACCGAAGAAAAAGACTTTATTATGAACGATGTACTTAGATAAAAATATAAATTATCGAGAGAGGAAAAAATATATATAATACTTGACGGAATTAATGACTATAGTGTATACACTCGGTTATTAAATCGCACCCATGAAAAACGGAAATTCGAATCAGTCTTATTGTGTGATAACTGATTGACAGATACGAATTAGAAATTACATATTCCATTGAATGATTTGCATGCGAACGTTACAAATGTGTTGACAGACTAATCGACTTGGGGTCGAAGTACAACCTAAAAGCAACTTAAAATCAATTAACCCATCCGTGACATTTTTATACGCTGAACTAGCATATTGCTCTTCTGTCCTTGTTTTGTCTGTGTCCCGTCGTCTCTGTCTGTCTGTCGATTTAAAGGGTCGTAAGCGCGAATATCAAATTTCATTGAATCTCCCTATTTCCGCTTTACATAATATTTTGAGAAGGGTCGCGTGACACAAGCGCACTGTGCATTCCCTTTAACAATTTTTCCGTCGATTATAAACCGTGTCAGTCGAATTTACAGGCAGAAAAACTTACGAGAACCGTTTCGACGAAGCGGACAGTTTGCAACACGATAATGTTACCACTAAATATTTACGTCGCGTCGAAATTTTCGTCTAGCGTTTTCAATGTCAAATACATTTCACTTTAATCGGTTGGCAATCAATTCTTTCGCCCTTGTTATTAACGTGGGAAACCGACGAAAACGAAAGCGATCATGTATCGTTAATAAACACAACGTGGAACGGATGCTCGAAGAAAAACGCAATTCAAATTTTTTGCCGTCGCAATATGCGAGCGTGCGTTCAATCAGAGAAGCGCAATTAAAAGCGAACTTACTAGTCTGATGGTTGAACACTTCACTGGCTACGGTGTAAACTGAATAACATTTGTATTCGCGTGCAGTCGCCTGCTATATGCTTCATTTCGTGCAGCGTAAGCAGATAATTACATATAGCGTCTGCCGAGTCTTCCTTTCATCTCGTACAATGTGTTAAAAACATTTTTTAAAAAGACTGACAGCTTAATGCATTGAAAACGTTGTTTACGAAATATCCACGAGCTAATTCGAGCGTTTATTTAAAATAGACGCCCGATGTTATTCGACATTATCGTACCTATTTCATATATACGTGCAATTTCAACAAATTTTCTAAAAGCATCTTATCAGGAAATGAAAGTAAACCTTTAATTAAAGCAGATAAGATGCTGCTTAACGTTGATAATACGAATTATTATCTGCACATTTTTTTCCGGCTGATAACGGTTCTCTTGTTCGTAATGCTAAGAATTCGTAATATAATATATATATAATTTTACTGGCTTCCATTGCGGTTTATATAGCGAAATATAAAGCCGAGTATATAAAACCCGTTTCTCCTCGTTATACGATCCCTGATATTTTTTAATAGTTGCTTAGGTAAGCGAGGAGACCTTGTCGAAATTGTGAACTCACATACTTTCACATATATTTCGATATTTCAAATTTCTGCGATTGTTTAAGCTGTACAATATTATACTCTTACACGTTCTGCGTGTGCATAAAAGTCGTACACTTTTCAGGTACAGAAAATTTATTAGCAATGAATCACTTACAGTATATATAATAGGGAAAAAGAAATTCATTTGTAAGTCTCACGTTTTACAATAGCTATTTGTAGAATTTTTATTACACCTTGTGTTCGTTACTTAAATGGTAATTTACGGTAATTTACGCTGACTATAATATAAAGACGGACTCGATATAATATTGTAATTTTATAAGAAAGTATAGAAAGTACTAGGTAACGCATGAAACTATATAATGATGAACATTTATAAGGACACAAGATTCTGTACTGCAGTTAATTCAATTTTCTGACTCGTTTGCATATCGTTTACATAGATGTTACTTAAATTTACGCTTCGCTTGTTAACAGACAGCGGATTTTATGCATTATTTATGACAATAGTGAATAGAAGAATTGTAAAACAATGTTACATTATTTACAACTCATTAGACACCCTTGGCACTCGAGTGGCGACTCGGAGGCGCCGTTAATAGTTCTTAAACCATTATTCAAAATATTAGTTGCACAATTAAATTTGTATCCAATAAATTACTAAACGTATTTAATATAGTTTAATAATTAGATCAGTTTTATATAGATAAAATTAAGAAAATCATATAGAATAGAGGTATTTCAGATCGGAAGAAAAATTTGGTTTTCGAATTAGAATAAACTAAAATTTCCATTTTACTCCAATTTCTTGTGATTCAAGTAAAATATTTTCATTTTGTATAAAGATCCGCTGTCTACATTATTAATGTCAAAAAGTGTATACGATCATTGTGCCTACAAGTGTTCCGACTATAAGCTCATCCTTATAGCAAAATTGTATACCATAGAAAATCGAGAGTATTTAATTACAATTTTGCTATCCAATACACTACACCGTTGCAAAGTATGCGTAAAATGTTCGTTTCGCCTCGTCGTAACTTATTTACATCGCTGATCGGTTACCTTCGCGAACCATTATAAATGCCAATGATACGTGTCGAAGTGAAATAGAAAAGAATTCAATGGACATCTGTAAGTTTCATTGGTTTTCCAATTACAATATTGACGAATGCATAGGTTTATTAATATTTAGTACTGCTTGAGATTGATCTACCATAACGAAGTAATGTTTCCTTTATAAACTACTGTTGTTAGTAATAATAAATTACCTATACCGATGTTATATAAAACACATACATATAAATATTCTTTTACAAGGTATACGTTGCTGAATATGGAGATACACATTTTCGTCTCTAATGCCAGAGGAAGAGGTAAAGAAATATATAAACATAATTTATCAAACACAAATATATTGCTGCGAAAATTCAGGATTATTATATATATACTTCGGGTAGATATATATTATAAACAAATATTACAAATAAAAGATACGCTCAAATGATCCCACGCGTACCGACAAAAGGTAATTTACAAATCTCCTAATTGATAACATAAATATCACATTCTCCTACCTTTTATCGATTTCACTCTTCCTCTGTATTCTATTCTACATTGTATATGTATACATTCATGAAGATGTATTATAATAGTAAACATCTATAAAACAGTTTATTGCAGTGTTCGTGAAACGTAAACATATAAATTAAATAAATTACACTATGCGTAGAAAGATAATACATGATCAGACTTATGAACGAAGTTATTAGATTTCCTACTATTATTTTAATATGTATTTATCCGCATCGTTCTACGAACCGCAAGCATTCGGCTCAAAGAAAAACATAATAATTATCAGAATAATGATGCTAATCGTGTATCGAGTTACTTAGAAGATGTTTGTGCATGATCGTAAAGAACGTACTTAATCGAGAATTAACGTAAATTTGCACCTAAATACTGATCGTTATTGGGCCTCTGGAAGCACGTCAATTTATCTTTATCAATTTCATACTGTTATCGTATGAAATTAGCTTGCTCTGTAACTTCCTATCATGCACGAACAGATACATGTATCGTAAGTAAGGAGAAGGATATATACATATTATATCCGCTTAGATATAGTACAGTTACAAGGTTTTTTTCTAGAATTAATAAAATACGTCGCTCGATCGTTTCTTGAGCCCTACTAAACCGAAACAAGTCAATGGTTGTGCAGAAGTATAGGCCAGTCTTTGACACTTATACGATTCAATGGAATTGTCATTCCGTGTCCTTTCCATAATTGGAAATAATTACATTTCTTCAGATATGTATTCGTATAAATAGAGAGACGATATTTGAACAATAAAGACGTAACACGTTCTATAAAACTTGTGTATCCTCCTATCGTACACAGAAAATCAGAAACGTAAAACCTATTCATAGAAGATTGTACGTCAAAACTGACCATATTGAGATAGCAGTGGCATACAATAATAAAAGATAATCGGAAACCATGTCATACTCAACTTGAATGATATTATGACAAAAACATACTGTATAAATTCTTCAAAAGCAACATTCTACAAAGAATCAATGAAAAATCTCAACGATTCCAGTCTGTCGTTCGTGCTCCAAACTGGCTACATAAACAACAATCCTTCTTCATGAAAGAAAAAAGAAAACATTCATGCAATAGACAACAGAGAAACGAATAACATCATGCATTAAGGGAAGAGTATTTTTCTCGTTTCTTTTATCATTCAACCGGTGTGTACGAACAAAGATTTCCACTGTAAATATGTATACGCGATTAACGTCGCAGATAGTTACATCGAGTTAATTCGATATCGATAAAAATAAGAAGAGTATTTAATAGTTTTTAAAAAATATTTTTGTTCAAATGGCAGTATTCGATATAGCACAATCTTACTAGTTCTTTTGTTTAATATATTAAGACCGATGGCAGTAAATATTTTGTATTACTTTAGCACACTTAATATGTATTTCATCGTTTCAGAAAAAAAAACTGTCTTAATCGATAATCGCGACAAAAGATCGCGTGAACGTACTGCGTGCGGTAATATACAAGTGTTGTATATCCGATACCTAATTTATGCAGTACCAAACAATCTCATTGCTTGGAGTCGTCCACTTACCCTCGTACCGACCAATTATCCCCCTAAACAAAGTCGAAAAACGACTCGCGCGGATGGCTTGCGTTTTCGATTTTTCGGTATTTTTGTGCAGAATTATATACAGGTTTCTAATACAAAATGGCTTTGTGTCGTATCTCAGAAGGCCTCGACGAAACTCGCTGGAAAAAGTCCAGTGCGACCGGTTCTCTGCTGGGTACCTTTGTACCAACCATCGTCGCGCTTCTTATGTACATAAATTATGTCTCCGACGCGAAGTTCCAGTTCGAATTCACTGTTCGGTGGGTATGGCACAATGCAGCGAAATCTGTACACTCGTTCCCTGCAAAAACATAACAATTATCGCACGTGCTTTGGAAAAGGAAGCATAAATACATTAGTACTGGGAGAATATTTGTACCAGAAAGCAGTTTAGTTCTTTTTGACCATGTTCAAACGTTTAGGTTGCTATAAAATAAATACTATTCTATTTGGGAGAGCCTACAGAGTCGTTCCGCGCGAGAAACAATTGCCTAGCTGTTACGACTGAAGCAGAAAAAATGTTTACCACGACTAGTCAAATGACTAGTTTCAAATTTTTTATTCCTTAATTATTGAAATTATAAAGATGCTTCCATCAGGAATTATTCAATAAATTTGTTTACTATCTATATAAGTTCAGTCTTGTAATTTTTACAAAACAATCTATATCCGATACATTTTGTAGCCGGTACAATTAGTGTTAAAGAGAAGAGATAATGTATTCTATTACCGTTCTCGAGAAGGCTGTTGCTTGGTCTGTTTTCCCATACCAGCGTCCAAAGAGTTACTCTTACGGTGATGATTACCGACTGTCGTGCACATCATCCCACCGGATTCGCTGGATCTAACAACGTTGAATAGATGAGAGGAGAATTTCGCGTGTTGCGTGACTTCTGAAGTGACCATTAAATTTTTGTGCAATTGTGAAATGAATGCACGCATACCGAATTAACGAGCAATTGTTCTGATGAAATTTGTGATTGTAATCAGGGAAACAATAACAACAAGCAATTGAGAAAAACATGGTCAAGTAAAACAGGCGTGGATTCTAAGTAGTGCTTAACGCTAACCACATACTAAGCTTTAGAACGCAAAAGGTAGTCCGTGATCTCACGAGCATACTTACCCGAATGATCGCGCGTTTAAATTGCAAACGTTAATGCAAACAAACATATGCATCATACAATTATTATGTACACTATTAATTTGCTCCAAACAGAAAACTCGATTTCCAGTTCGTTTTACATATGTGTAGATGCAGGGTGTTTATCTTGGATTCCGCGATATTTTCATTATTTTTGTCCTGGGACAATTCTTTGTAACAACAGAAATGAGTTGAGGGGGGCAATTATGTTTCATATCTCGATAATGCAAAGATGGGGCTTTTCAGTCGTCAAAAGCGCTAGATAAAAAATCAATCTAAGCTATAGTCATCCTTAAAAATCCTATTTTTACGTATCCGAGGCATTATGAAAATAACTGCATGCGCTGAATAATACAAATTACGCTTCGGAAACGTAAAAATAGGACTTTTGAGGGCGACTGCGGCCTAGATTGATCAAAAGATCAAGATGAAACCTATCTAAAAATCTAGTACTTTTGGCTATTGAAAAACCACATAGTTCGAACTTGAAACGAGTCTACCCTTTAAGGAGTCCAAGATAAGGGGGACACCCTGCATACGAGCTGAACAAATATACTTTGCTGCGGCTGCTAATGTTCTTTGCGACTCTATCTGCCAAAAGAAATATAATTATCAAGCGACGACTAACCTCTGGAGGATCGAGACCGGTAAAGATGGTCTCTCCTTGTACTTAAGTCTTTGTGAAGACGTGACGTGCCCTTGTACAGAGCCTGGACACAAACGATGATGGTTGTTTGAAGCATTTAATTCCTGTGTGGCTCCCACCTGTAGCAACTGACTTGGGCAAGATCCCGATCTAATTTTAAATACACCCGCCCAACCCCCCGTGTAGAATTAGACAAATACTTCATGACGTGCAGCTCGTATGAACATAAAAATCAGGGTAGGGGACAACAACGAACGAAATGAAAAATGTTTCGAACACTATTCTGTACACTACGCGACTGACTCGCTTATAATATTCTTCCGTTGTGTATGTGCGCAAGCATCAACTCATGCAGTGATTTTTACAAATACGAAGAGAATGGTATGCCTGCACAACACATGGTGATGGAACACAAATACATTGATTCTCATGTATGCACAAAAACATAAACAAAATTTAAACAATACATGCGGATTACTTGAACAAAAAAAGAAACAGGGGAACATGTTAGATATGCTATGAACATGCGGATTATGATTCAGTTTTCGTTTCGTTAGAAATTTTCATGGAAATTAACCACGTTATAAATTTGCGTGAAGCACGAAGGCTGTCGTTATAATAGCAATCGTTGAATCTTACCGAACGTGTACCGGATTGATGGAATTACCATCGTCAAACACTGGGTTATCCATTGAATACGTAGCAGGTGGCGGAGATTTTGATTTTTTAATGTTTGCGAATCTACGCATCAGAGAGACACACTTATCCTTTTTCTCTTTCTGCAAAGAAGATATTAAAGCATAAGACCGTATTACTATACAAGATGGAAATAAAGAAACCATTACCTTTTCAGTGCTCTTCGGTGGAGCGGCAGCTGCAGCAGCACTGGCAGAAGAGGGGGATGCAACTGTGCGTAAAGTACTATTCGGGCTTCTATTCATTTCGGTAATACCGGAGGAAGCAGTAGCGATGATATTGCTGCTATTCATACCCGTGATGGCGGTGCTGGTAGTCACCGAGGGAGGCAAGATTACTTGCTTTCCTGGTGAAGCTGAAATACATAGAAACATGTTACACGTGCTGGCATTGTGTGCAGAGTACAATTGATACATACAAATGTTCGATGACATCACAGCACTGTGACTACGTCCGAGAGGATTCACCGTAGTTTGTTCAGATTGTCGAGGAGGGCTCTTCTCCTGATTCTGTGTCTGGCTCTGGCCGTGCCAAGAAGAAGACACCATAGGAGAAGGACTGATCGCGCGCGGTGGCAATTCGGGTGGCATCAAGGTGCGTGAATTGTAGGGTTGAGGAGCTGGTCCTTTGCTTTTCGTGTACGTCACGGTGACTCGTGGCTCGGAACCGTTTTGGCCGGTCGACGACGGGAAATTTTGATGCTGGCCTGTGTTCTGCGATCCCCGACATAAGCTACGCTGACATCTGCGAATATACATGATCGTTTAAAATCGGAGTACTATAATTAAGACTCAATCAGAGAATAAAATATCATACTTAGCGGGCGCGACATAATTCCCAGGGAAAACTCCGCACTTCTGGGTGCGGTTCGAAGTCCCCTTGAACCATCCGTCTTGGCAACGTTCGGTCACCATATAGATACCGCCTTTCCTCAACTCGAGTTCATCCCCCTTCTGCGGTTTGTATGGGTACAAAGCAATGTATGCGGCTGGCAAATGAGTGTTACCGGTGGTCGTGTTGGCAGCTAAACTTTGGGACGTTTGCGCGAGCACGAGGTCGCTGCTACCGCTTCGTCTGTGCCGCAGATTGTGTTCCACGCCGCTCACAGTAGTCTGAAAGATAGAAACGCGTAGATATTAAAGATCTATACATGGTTTACGTACCACGTGTACACGCGTATTTTAGTACACGTTCAAAACCGCGATCTCTAGTAAAAATACGCTGCACCTGCGGTGGCTTTGTAAATTTAATCGCATTACTCACCTGTAACGGGGAAAATGAGTCACTGCTGCAGCTGCTATTGCTATTCCCAGCTGCATTGTCCACCGGAGGACTAAGTATTTCAGCGCTGTGTCTATGGTGCGGATGGGCCTGATGGCCGCTGTTTACAGCAGTGAAACTGTGACGTTTCACGTTGTGTCTGTTTCCAACAGCTGGAGGAGACGTTGCTGGACTACTAGGACTGCTCGGAGCAGTGCTTGAACTACTAGAAGTACTTGAACTATTAGGAGTATTCGGAGTAGTGGTCGAGGAACTACCTCCTGATGATACATTCGAAACGGTATCAGAAACTGGTAACGTTGTGTTCTGTTGACAAATTCGTTATGATTTAATATACAATTCGGTTATACCTAGAAACGAATAGAAAGCAATTACCTGTACAAGCTGCGGCCGTGGTTGACTCGTAGTTTGTATATTGCGCGAATGATCGGTAGGTATTAGGGGGGTAGTTTCTTCATTAGTAGGCGTAGGAGGAGCTACTCTAGACGGGCCTGGCTGTGCACTGATTGCATAAAAAATAATGATATTAGAAGCACGCGCATACGGCGAGATCGTTACATAAGATTGTTGCAATTACTTTGTTGAAAGTTTCATTAGAGCTCTCGCCACGCTGTTCAACTCGACGAAAGCCAGTGGAAAGATACCAATTCTGTCCAACAGTTTCCCTTCCGCCCAATTTTCGTCCACTCTTCTAATCACGCTTATAACTTCACCCTGTAAAAACAAATTCTCTTTCAACGAACAACTGAAACAGAATTACAATTCCATTGCATTACCTTGTTAAACGTAAGGCAGCCATCTTCGTCATCGTTGGTCATTCTAAAATCATATAGTGCTTTGCACTGAGGAACATGCGGTGTCAACGGTGTCATCACCTGAAAGATAAAAATAGTTAATAGTTGATAAGATAAGTAGAACAATAGAGTACTTTGCTAGATACTACGAGGTATTACCTGAACATAGGACAAAGGAAAAACACCGCGGCTGTTAGCACTCTCCCCGAAACACCAATTGTTGTCTATCTTCTTGCAAAGGATGACTATATCGCCCTTCTTGAAGGACAAATCTCTGAAACAGTAAACGTCAGATAAATGCGCTGATCTCTGTGCACAGAATAGATCTACTTCTACAAAAGTGACAATTACCCTGGAACTTTCGATACATAATCATAGATTGCTCTGCCGTAAGCCCGATTGTGCAGTTGGACTTGCTTGGCTGCGGCATTAGCATGTCGGATCGGTTCGTTGGTATACGCAGTGGGAATAAGACTAGCAGTTACGGTAGGAGCTGGGGTGACCTGGTGACTGCCGAACAGTCTCTGCGGTCCTGGGTTGCTTTTAGTCATGGATTTGGCGGTTTGTTTGGGAGCAGCGTTGCGCATACCTTCGAGGATGCGCATCAGCAGAACGTTCGGAGGCAGGTCGTCGACTTTTGCGTCGACCAACACGCGGCACTCGGGACATCGTAGCTCCCGATGGGTGCTGACAATCTCCTCCAGACATTTCTTGCAGAAGGTGTGTTGACACGGAAGTACCTTGCTCGAGGTATCTAGTCGTTCGAGGCACACCGAGCACTCTAACAGATCGTTCAGCATGCACTCATCCATCCTGGCCGACAGATACTTTCCTCTCACTTCCGACGAGTCCGTTTCAATCCGTTCGCTCGCAACCGTTTTCTCGATAAGTGCTACTTCCTCTTACTTCTCCGATCTTCCCACGCGTCCCGTCTTTGTTGCACCCATAGGCCGCCATACACCTGACGCACTCGCCACTCTTCGCATAACATCCAACAATTATTCGCATAACTCAACGAACGGCCAGAGTCCACCGACAAGGCCAGCTCGCAAACGCGAACATGTTAACCGATCCTTTTTCTCAATTTTCGAACACCACTCTTTCCACCCCTTTCATTCACCGCGAGCCAGAAACCCTTGTTAGGCGCGTCAGTGTACCCGCTGTCATCCTAGTATTTGTGTTACACTGTATCTGCACACCGACACACGCGACACAATATCGATCAATCGGACTATCGTCGATTAGAGTCGATTCTAATACAGGCTAACAAGTGCTCCACCAATTGTACGCATGTACCAACTATACGATAGATATTGTGTAATCGAAGACGATGTCATAGAATAATAGCAGTCGGCTACTGATGTCAATGTCGAGTGTTGAGATTCTTAATTTGGAAATTTAGACTGTACGTATGTTTTAGTTTGGTTTTAGCAGGTTTTCGTTTGGTAGCTGGGCGCTTTCTTATGGACCAGGGTGGTTTCACTCGAATAGAACTGTTAACACGGGTTTAGTAACGACAGCGGTGGAAAGAGGTCTCTGATTGAATGACTAATTCTAGCATTACACGATAGATGACACTTGCGACATATTTTCTGGAGGTTTATTTAACATTTGGTTTTTAATTTAAATAATAATTGGTTAATTGTAAAAATGCGTGCAGTCTATAAGCGACAAGATGCTGAATCAATCATGTCTGGGATTATGCATTACAGATAAATAAGAGAAGAGATATAGAAAGAATTTCTACGGTTTTTAAATAGCTGTCGAGTAGCTTTCGATAATAGCGATCATCGATAGTTATCGATAGTTCTCTCCCATTCTGTATATAGTTTGTAATATTTATTGATAATTATCGATAGTGACGGTGTGCACTATATTTTGTATAATACAATGCGTTATTCTGTCATTTTGGTATTGTTAGGAATAAAATATAACAATTTTGAACTTCAAACTTTAAACATTTACGATGAAGTTTGAATTTGAATCGAAGATGATAAGATGATAACGATACATCGTCTATATTTTAAAAATCGATATGTATACAAAACCGTTGATGTTTATCTAATCAATTTTAATATTTGATCTTTTATAAGTTGTATTGGATTTTAGCAATATTTGTTGAGTAAAACGATTACAACTGTACGAATACAACGAGTGCCGTTCTATATATCCTTTTACATAATCCCAGCTTTGTTGGCTGTTTCTTGTGTACAAGCAGGAAAGTAGAGGTAGAGTAGATACTATACCGCCTATACCGTCACTACCTTCCTGTGTACAAGAGGCGAGAGAGAACGTAAAGGTTTAGTAGCTGGAAAATGGCGGCACCGAAAAGTCAGCGTTGGATGGTTGATTCGGGGATCCTACGTAAAAAGAATGGAGAAGAGGAGCCGCAGGAGCTGTTGGTGTTTGGATATAGCTGCAAATTATTTCGAGATGATGACAAGGCGAAAATGATTGATCAAGGAAAGCATTTGATACCATGGATGGGCGATAACACATTGAAAATAGACAGGTCCGTTTCCCTAACCTAGACAAACTTTATCATCTAGGATATTTAATTCTCGCATAAAACGCACACCGTACATGTGTAACCTTTAGAAGAGCCGATGTCTGACTAAAACTGAGCAAATTCTGCAGCTGTTCAAAAACTATTAAAAAAAATATATAAAAAAAATACGCAGTACCACGAAACGGTTTACGTATGGATAAGCAATCTGGAGACTGTTTAAGGTTTCTGCAGGTGTCTTGGCTGTGAACAGGCGGTGTGGAAGCGCGGTATACGCGCTCTACACGCCCGTAGAGCAAGTGCTCTCTCGCGACGTTGGTGCTTACGGCTGACCGTCGGCGCAGCAGCAAGGTGAGACACAGCGTAGAGAGACAAACGGCAGCTGACGATTGTATGTACTACAATCGCTCAGCATGGTATGTATTAGCGTACTAGACTCGGCCGTACCCGGCATAAGCACTGAACGCGTTTCACATATATTTGTGGTATGGATAGATTTTGTCGATTACAACATAATGTACAACTAAAATCTTGTGAGAATATATTTACAACGAATATGGTTAGATAGCGATTCTTTGAGATTCGGTACACACACACAGCGTGTCTGGGTTACACCAAAACTTCATGACGTAGTCATTACAATATCTGCTATTCTGTTAAAGAAACTGTTTATTAAAGAAACTGTGTATTATATATACATATATATATATATATCGTTTAGCCAACCGATCCATCGAGAATATATTTTCCTGTACGCTACATGGCCTGCAATGATTTAACATATAGATAAACACGGCAAATGTAATAGTATGTCATAGAGTTTTGTATAACTGTATTCTATTTCAGAGGAATGACTTTTGACACAGGGTTCACTTCGTGATCATAACTTTCAGATGCCGAGATCGACCAAATAAATTCTACAAGACACCTGTCATTTTCCTCCTTTGATTGTCTTATTGTATGTGTATAGATACGATGGACGCGGAGCACTGGGGGACTTAAGGATATACGAACCACCGCCAGGTGGGTTCGATCAGCGTACTATCTTTACGGAGGAAGAGCTTAAAGTGGAACAGCTATGCGACGAGGAACGGTATCGGTCCCTTTACAACAACGAACTCGAAGATTCCGTGTATCATGGTAAGCTGTGGCCAGGACGCTCAATTTTTAAAGTCTCGAGAATTTCAATTAATAAGTAGACAACAGATTTTACGTATTTATAACAAAAATGAGTAGATGTAATGTAGAACTATGAAAAATTGAAATATACTGTTATATTATTTTCAACCTGTTAAATATATTGAGTGACAAAACAAATTACTATTTCACTCCAAGTCGCTGCAATTCGAGTAGAGAATATTTAATAAGGAATAATACTTTCAGAGGAGGAGATGAAACGCCTGCATCAAGCGTTAGATTCGGAAAGCACGTATAGTCAGGTAGCGTATAGTTACAACGAGGAAGGAAACGGTCAGAAAATCACATGCGAAGATTCCCAAAGCCCAAAACAGTCCGAGGGTTCCCAAGAAGAGGACCAGGCATTCGTTCCGCCACCTGAACTGGAAATTCCAGATGGTATATCGTTGGTAGGTATTAAAGTATAGTTGACGAGAATGCAAGAGAAAAAGGAACTAATCCGGTGTTATTTTGTTGACTAGCCGGAGACACAGAAACTAAACGCCATCATAACAAAAACAGCGTTGTTCATAAGCCGTCAGGGGGGCCAAATGGAGATCTTGATTAAAGCGAAGCAAGCAAACAATCCACAGTTTTCGTTTCTGTCGATAGACGGACGCCTACACCCGTATTACAGATACATATTGGACGCAATCAAGAGCGGAAAGTACAATCCCGAAAAGCAGCCCGAGAAAGAAGAATCCGGTACGCATATTGTTTTATTCAAGGCAACATCTTAATAGTAATGTTGTTCACTTTTGATATTATTGAGTTGAAATGATTGAAGCGACTTAAAACAGGATTTGATTACCCACATCTACTTTGAATTCTACTTAGTTTTTCTTGCCGTAAGTACTTCCACGCATATTTGTTAATGTACATCGATCTCTGTGTGATACGTAGGAAGCATTAGAGCGATTGTGCACGGCCATGTTCTACTTACTTGTATTCTTTTCAATGATAGAACACGAAGAAGGCTCGTCGGATCAGGATGACGAATCGTATCTGCATCCGAGTCTGGCGCCGTCTTTCACCAAGATCGAAGCGGTACGTGCTTTTGGTATTATCGAGAGAATAAGACTAATCATATTTACAAGAGCTGATAAGCAATAATCACTTACAGGCTCCCAGTATTCCTAGCATACAGTACAAGCCATCCGCAGATTGCGCTTATTCGATGCTGGTGAATAAAATCACAGGGAAACCTCCACCCTCCAAGGTGCCGCAAGTGCCTGAAACACCTGTTCAGCCTCCAGCTCCTACTCTGGGATATTATCATCCTATACCTGGACAAGTAAGTTGGGTAATTATTTGAAAAGATCTTAATTATAATTTGAATTTTATTTAATGGTCATTTCTGACTACGAACACTTTTAAAATAATCATTTCTTCAGAAGCGAAAATAAGCTTGTGTTTAAAAATTTGAATTGTTCATAAATCAACGAAAAACCGAGGATTAAACAGAGCTGTAATTGCAGCTCATAAGTGATCGGAAGAACGATTCCATTTATTCGATTGTCCACAGGGTTACAATCCATATCCTGCACCGGTACAATACTCCCATGGTCCCGTGGTGTATGGGCCAAACGGGCAACTCCAGTCCCCTGGTCAGCTGGCCGTGGTGAACGTACCGCCGTCGTCCGTCGACGTATCTGCAGTGCATCCGTTGACGATCGAGCCACCCTCGCCGTTGGTCCCGTATGGATCCATCACGCCGCAAAAACAATTAAGCAGGCCGTCGTTCATCGTGCCGCCAGCGGATGTTCAAATAGTTATCGACAAGATGGCCAGTTACGTGGCGAAGAACGGCCGAGACTTCGAGGCGATCGTGAAGAACAAGGGCGACCCGAGGTTCAATTTCCTCGAGTTGTCACACCAGTACCACGGTTACTACGCGCACAAGCTGACGATCTATGAGGGCGCGATAAACCCGAAGGTACTGACGGAGGAGGAGCTGTTGCAAAAACAGGAGCCGCTCGAGGAGAAGCAGAAGAAGCTGGAGGAGCTGCAGAAGAAGCAACAACGGATGGAGGAGGTGCAGAAGAGAGTGAAGATGATCCAGGCGAAGAAGAAGTGTGACACGAGGACGAAGCAGGTCACGCCGGGAACCAAGCAGATCACTACGGTGTCGTTCTCGATCAAGAAACCGAAAGACGGTGAAACCGGAGTGATCGAGAAGAGGAACGCCCTGCCGTTGGAGGAGAGCGACGACGAGATGGAGAACGATAATAAAGACGCTAACTCGAAACCTAGTTCACCGCAGAATATAGGTGAACATAATTCAATGATTGGTGGGGATAAGGACTCCTGGAAGTCGGAGAAGAAATCAAGGAACGAGGAGAAGGAACTGGTGGACCTTACAGATGAGATTCTAGAGGATTGTCAGAAGGATCTTAGACATAAGCAAGCAGAGGATAGGATCAAAGACAAGCTGGTTGCTGCGGCCAGGGACAAGCTAGCCGCCACTTCCAGGGAGAGACAGCTTCAGTTGGAGAGGAAAAAGAAAGCAGCAGCGTTCTTGAGTCACATTCAGTCTTCCGTTTTACCGAAAACTACCGAAACCACCGTTCAATCCATGAGAAAGGACGACTCGGACGAAGTACACTCTCTGCCGTCTCCTACACCATCTCCGTCTTTCGATGACGGGAAGTCCTCCGACTCCAGGACCGGTGGTAACTCGTTGATGGATAGATTGAAGAGCGCAGACCTCACTGGAAAGAGATCCAGGCCGCGATCGAGGAGTCCCGACGGAAGTCGGAGTCACAGTGACAGGCAAAAGTATCACAAGAAGCACAAGAAAAAGAAAAGTACTCACAGAAGGTATTTCAGTTTTTATTTGAACGCGACCCTTTTCAGGAAGACGCTGAGATTCCATTGCATTAAAAACGTTTGTTGTCATCACTAGACTGCGGATGTTTATGCAATTTTAGTAGATCGTATTAAACTCTGTCGAATTTAATGGTCCAGCATTTTTTGAAAACTTTTATAAGCCAAAAAGGCGTACAGATCCGCAGTCTATAGTCATCACAAATAAAGGTGATATTTAGGTGACTACATTTAGGAGGATCATCCTGTATAATATTTCTTCCATAGTGTTTGCATTGCTATTCTATTACAGGGACTACCAGAGCGTGATGTTAAGAGGAGAAATGTTGCATTCCGTTATTTTTGAACTATACAAAAATTCAGAGAAACGAAAATTAAGTAGCATTTTGTTGTTAAACGTTGTTCAAGTTTGTGCTTTAATTCTTAAGAGGACGGATGTCCCTATATCAGTTGCATTAGGCTCGTATATCTGGTCTTCGAAGTTGCAATCAAATAATTCGATTAGTTAAATGTTATAAGATTGCGGATCTATATGCAAAATGAAAAATGTTTGCATTAATTGCAAGATACATTGAGAAAGATCCGCAAAGCGGTCTAGAAGCCTGCAGATATGGGACAGGTGGATACGTGATTCTCGGGAAGCAATCGGTTTCGGTTTTATTACATTTCACGCGATCTCTGTTTTATCGAACGTTAATACGTCCGCTCTTCCTGTAAGCAGTAATGAGTTTCAGAGACTCGTGACCCATGTATGAGTCATGTGCCGTGAGTCGAGGTTACCGTGACCCAGAGTACACGGCTCGCGTGAAACGTCGACGCATCGGTTTCGCAATATTTTGTCGCTAATTCCCTTCGCTTCCGATTCCAGCAACCACGACAGCCCGAGCAGTTCCCGGTCACACCGATCCAAGAAGAGCAAGAAGTCCTCATCCAAGCACAGATCCAGATCACGGACGCCGTCCCGCAGACATCATCACAGCGCTCGACGGAAGGGAAGCAACTCGACTTACTCGGACTCTAGTTCGCCTTAATTCGTACTTTCCATAACTTTATACATGTAAAATTGTATATACACACTCGTACGCATATGTACATGCGAACATACGTACCCGCGGGCATCTGCGAATATTATCGTTGAGACGATAATTTTAATACGACTTTTGTCCATCAAATGAAACATGAAGAAATAAAAGGATTGAAGAGTAACATGCTCGGACGATCTATGAAATTATCCGCGCGCTGATCGTGGTGTGATAAGCAGCGTGATCATTCTCTAAGAATCCTTGTCCTTTGGAGAAGAGGGACATGAAGGTCTCATGGGAAATAGGGGAATTGAAAATTTAGCATTTCTCGGAGAAGGAGAAATCATTTTTCATTCTACATCCCCCATTTTCATTCCCCTTTTTTCTGTCGACTCTTTGTACTTTTAAATTTAAAACAGCAGAAAGATTAAAAGCTTTCAGGAGTGTCAATACGTTACTTTCGGCCTGTCAAAATGACCAAGAAATACGCAGAACATTTTTATTTTGCACACAAGATCCACAGTGTATTTATAACATTTCGGTGGTCGTTCTATTAGCCTAGTCAACAACGCGTTGATGAAATTGTTTTCTGACACTGAGAAACGATTATGGCATTAATAGAAAATCGTAAACAAGTAGAGTTGTTACAGCATCGCAGAATGTAAGTACAACAACAATGCTATCGTAAGCTCGCTTGTCAATTGCGGAGCAGCTGTATTTTGTTGGTCGCTAAAAACTGCGAAGAAAACACGAAAACATTTGGATCGAGGTTCGCGCTCCTAGTTTTGTTGGTGCATTGAACGCCATGTAATATCAAAGGTTATCAAATGGAAGTATTCCACGCGCGCGTGCTTGATGCGTTGACTTGAACGCTTCAACGTGAGCAAACGAATTCCTCTCGTTCGTATCGAGTATACGCTTTGGATGGACGACTAGAGCTCTTTTAACTCGATTCTTTTCTTCGATTTCTCTCGGACTGCACCCTGCATCTCGGCCCGACTCGGTCTGAAAATAGCACCGATGCTTTATGCATTTAACACCGATCGAATATAAGCTTGCCCCGGGGAACTGTATTCCTTTTTGCACCAAATCAATTGCCCCCTAATTGAGTTTAATAAATCGAGAACACTCCGTCTCAACTACGCAGAAGTGATACCCGCCCTCGTGCGAGCCACGCGCGTGCCGACACCTGTCCTCGACTTAGGATCACCGATATCTTTCGCTATAGTTGCATAATGCCCCACGATTACCAATTTCTCACTCCACATTTATTCGATTAATATCCTTCTGTGCTCGACAGCGAACTCTTGCTGGCAAACTTGGAAAGAACGTAGATTTCCACTTCTTTCTGGTTAATTGTTTACCATCATTCTCTCCGGGATTATCACAAAATACTTTCACTTTCATAGAAAGGCACTGTGACGAATGTAAGAGCACGTGGCAGTGCCCCATTCATGAATTCCTGGTTCACGATTATCCGAGTAACAACGGTGTTCTTGTCGGAGATGATAAGCTATATACATTTATACGTTGTAATTTGTCTACAAAGAAGCCAGTGTTAACAATTGAATTACATCAAAACAATCGTTATTCATTGCGGATTTTACGTAATTGCGAGGAAACTAGTACTAATTAAATGAATGAATGGATCCGCAAAAATTATATTTAAAAAAAATGATAAAGAGTCGAAGATAGACAAGCTAGAATAGGTGCGCGCGACCGAAAAGTTAGAATTCCCCTGGCTGTTCCCGGAAGAGCAATGATTCGTTCCGTTCTCCGAATCCAAACAGTGCAAGTTCGTTGAGAGCAGTCTCTGTCGAAGACTCTGGTAGTTAGAGCAGGAAACGAGAATCGAACGGAACCGATTCGATTAACTTTTGCTGCGAAGGGAATCTAACGGATTAGTACAGGAATATATATGTATATAGTGAAGCGGCGAGGTGAGCGGTGCGGTGATTTTTGTTTCTACGTGCACCGCTATTCTCTCGCTACACTATAAACAGTCGGATTTAATTACGTTGTGGTTTGATTTTTCCACTATCCTCCATCTTCACCGCTCCACTTGTATCTACGCTCAAAATTTTCATCGCTTATTAAACAAATAAATATAATCGGAATTCTATCGTGTTCGGTATGGTTTTATTAAAAAAAAATGTCACCAATCCGATGGGGCAAAGGTTTCCTAACGAAATAATTAAAAGTAATGAAATTTCATTATTGCATTAGTATTACCTCACCAGATATCCTACCTCGAGGATAAGAAAGTAACACTATCCGTAGAGACGAAAGTGACACTATGCGCGGGAAGACTGTACTCGCACCTCTTCCATCTTTTCTTCGCAAAGGTAGCCGAGAGTCACTGTACATTATCCTGCCGATAGTAAAACCACCGTAATTCCATGATAACACTATGCGAGGGACGATTGTAACTCTCGCGGAGCAAGCGTTACAGATTGCACAGGTAGAGGCACGATAAAATCGTGTAATCACGAGAATGGACGAGTTAACTCGTCTTCCTCTCGGTGAATGATCACGAGTTAATTACGGTAATCCTCCGACGATGAGTCCGTGGCGCCAACGCGACGGCGAAAGAACCGTCGCACGCGAGTCGGATGGAATTGGACCGATCGAATTCGACCAATCGAAATTTTTATCTCGTATGGTTACAAGCTCGTTCGGTTACGGAAGAATTTAATCTCGCTCGTGGAATAGACCAGCCTTTCACAAACCAGCCTGGAAAACAACGACCCGCCATTTTTTACGTCCGATTGCCAGAAGAATCCCATTGATTTCTTTTTCTCAGCGAATAAAGACTGCTATTCACAGTACAATCATTATTCTGGCGATCGCCAGCCTAATATCTTCGCTTTTTCGCACGATTCTGACCTTTGTCGCTTATATGATAAGACATAGTGCGCTTTTATTTTCCTGTTGATCGCACTTTTCCAAGGTCACCTCCACCAAGGTGACGTCCCTTGGAGTCACTTAAATACTCATAAGAACGCTATGAATCAATTTTGAAGGCTATCTTCACGATAGTCGTATTATGCCTCTTGAATATGTTTCTTTGTTAGAATCATTCCAGTGATAAAGCTGTGGAACATGCTTCCGTAGAAAATTATGGAGTTAATTGATTAATTGATAAAGTATCACGCAACATCTGAATTTATTAAAATGAAGCATAGTGCAATTCATAAACCGCGACCAGCCTTAAAGGTCAAATAGCCGCCACGATTGCTATTGCGCCAGAAAATGTTCGAAACAATTAAATTGTTCACAGACTAAAGCGATTAACCATCTTCCGAATTTCTTATATATTTTACTGTAAAGTTACGGAAGCGACTCTTAACATTTTTTACATTATGAAATCCCAAATTGTTGATGTCAATATATGATTTCTCCTCTATTAAAACCATTAAATGATAAAATGAAAAAATAACATCCAATTTGGTTACTATTTCTTGCAATCGAAGCAGGCAATTTTTATTTTGCATGAAGATCCACAGCCTACCGACCACATTGGTTTGCAAGAAGTAAACCAATTATAATAAAACTGTATATTAAGTTATAATTAAACCTATTAAGTTTAGATAGACCTACATGTTTCGGTTAAGATCTACAGTTTTTAAACAAACAAGTGTTCGTAATGCACTATTGTTTTAAGCATAAATTAATGATATCTTTTGAAATTTGGAATTAAAATGTATGTTCTACATTTTAGCAAAAAGAGTTTTCTGTTTATTACCTTGGCAATGGACAAATTTGTGTTAGACCATTCCTTCATAGATTTCACACATACACAAGTTTTTATACGTCATTGAGAGGACAAGATATCATTAATTTATGCTTAAAGCAATTTACGATCGATATTATTTAATATTTACACTATTGTTTGTATTGAAATCGTCGCTGGAACTGGAAGGTTCGTAGAATAGCAATCACCGGCATGATTATTGTGTAATTTGTAACACGCGAATTTTAGTACTTTCGATAAATCCATAAAGATTGAAGGGGACGATTGATGGATCGCTTTCCTCGATCTTTAGCCCCGACGAGACGTCAGCGATGTATCGATATAAGTACGCGAGGATGGATGAGCGTCTTTCCGACCCCACGAACGTGTCACGATTAAGAGGATCGTTAATTTCCACGGGATATGTTTTATCTGATTTGTTAGACTCTTCAGAAACGCGCGCGAATGTATTAAGCGGCGATAGCGTGTATCAAATATTTCACACGTGACCACACTTTGATCAAGCGGAGGTCAAGGGTGAATTGCCTCAGATTTATAAGTTAGCTCGGTCGCACGAGACTCAGTCAGTCAGTGTTGCATACTCAACATCAACAGGAACACACCAGTACAGACAGATGTCGGCCAAGACGATCGTGAGTATCTCCGAGGACCGCGGAGACGATAACACCACCGACGACGGCTGGCGTCGAAATTTCCTTCATCGATCGTACAGTCGATCGATACTGCCTTCTATTTTCTTTTTTAATTTTCCCTTGCCCTAGCAAGGTTTCCGTTAGAGAAGACTGCCAGAATTTTTCGATCAGTGCCCGAGTTCGAACTATTTACGAATTCTAGTTTTGTCAGTGACACTACGAACTTTTCTTCTGCAAGGTATACAGGCTACGTCACGAAGCGTGATCAGTAGACTGCGGATCTTTATGCAAAATAAAAATATTCTGCATTGATTGTGGAGAAGCAGGAATAACATACGAATTGATTTCATCCCTTAACGACTTCGCTCGTTTAAAAGCAACATTACAACATTCTTGAATACATTTTAAATCGTTCACTGTTTTGTATTTCGTCCAATCAATTTCTTCATAAATGCACAAAGATCCACAGTCTAGTGATCAGCTTAAATCACTCTGTTGTCAGCGGTTCGATCGGAAATTTTTGTTTGCTAAAATAACATTGGTCAAGGAAAGCGTTAAGATGATTGCAAGTATTTTTTTCTTTTGTGTCAAGATTGGTTTTACCAGGTGTTGGTCTCCAATTTAGATTAGTTTCCTCGAATGAGTAAATCGTCGAATTTTTGCCAAATCTGTCTATGTAATAGGTCATTGGTTGAATATTTGTAGAAGAGTTCAAGATCGTATGAATTAGTGGAAATTTTGATCCCATTTGTTCCTTTATATTCAGTTGACAAAATTGTAAAAGGACTTCTTGGTGAGAGGAATTTCATATTTATAGAGCGAGAGAGAGATAATAACGGCAACAACATTTGACGAATTGCTTTTAAAAAAACCTTAAACTTGTTTATTATCTAAGAGAGTAATGCGGTTTGGCAATGTTGATCAAAACATTGCGCGTATCTACACGTTCTAACGACAGTGAACTGGAAAATAGCGTATACAACAGAATATGTCGATAGTGCAAGTGGGTTAATTGCCACATTTTTGTATTCTACGATCGAATAAGTCACTCGAGTATCGTTATCTGTGAGGATTAAGACTTAGAACAACTCATCACTGTGATCTACAGGTATTTTATCTCGTATCAATCACGCTACTATTATCTCTCCTAGCAGGCATTTCTAATCCTATCTGACGAGACTTTGGTTAACGCACCAAAACTCTATTAGATCCGTATCCGCGTCGCTAACAAAATATTGCTTAAAAACTTGATAAAACTGGAAAAATTGATACGATTCCGCTGGTCTCGGAGAATTCCAAGCAGTTTTAAAAACATTGAGCAGATAATTGGTTCCGGCTGATACCAGTATAGTGGTTACAAAATGTTGACTGATAGTTCGATTGATAAAATAGTACCCGGATTAACTACCCATCGTCGAAAGTTCGGATCGATAAGACTATTCGATAAAAGGTTGGAAAGTTTTGGAAAATGTGCAATCGAAAGAATGGAATGCGCCTGATAGAATCTTAATATCGCGTGTTTGCGAGAGGAAAAATAGAAGGATGATAAACTATAATAATTGTCAACAGTCGCAGCCGCAGAGGCAAGCCAATATCCTGGATCCTTCGGACAAGTACCGTCCGGAAGTGGCGCACGCCGGGAAATTCGAGAGCGAGTTCAGAAACTTCTCGGATGACTCGGTGGATCCTATAATGGAACGTGTTCGCAACACCTATCAGAAGATGCACTCTAATCAAACAGTAGAATTCGTCCAATGTGAGTGGCAAATTATCCCTGGACCACTGGAAACATGTATGTTCTTGGATAACGAATTCGGTTTGGTTTCAGCTCGCAAGAAGGACTGGCTGCGTTTCAACAAGTTTAAGATGAGCGTGAAGGATGCTCTGATCATGCTGAACAACCTGGTGGACGAGAGCGACCCGGACACCACTCTGCCGAACATTGTGCACGCATTCCAAACCGCGGAGTCCATCAGGAAAGATCATCCGGACTTGGATTGGTTCCATCTGACCGGCTTGATTCACGATCTGGGAAAGGTAGGATCGCTTTTCATCATCGCTTTCAAGGAGGTAGAAAGTCCTAGTTTTACGTTCGCGAGGCGTAATTAGCATTATTTTAAAGCACAAAGTTGCGCGTGTAAGCTATTTTCATAAAGCTGCGACAGCTACCGAATAATGTAAACGCCTCAAAAACGTAAAAGTAGGAAATTTGAGGGCGATTGCGGCCTAGATTGATCTTTTATCTAGCGCTTTGGGCTACTGAAAACCCTCATCTTTGCATTATCGAGAAATTAAAATCCTTACAATCCCAGAAGCGAATCTACCCCTTCAAGGGGTAGAATTTCTCGATAATGCAAAGATGGGGGTTTTAAGTATAAGATCAATCTAAGTCGCGATAGCCCCCAAATTTCCTATTTTTACATTTACGAGGCGTAATCTTTATTATTCGGTAGCGCAATTTGCATTAATTCGGAAGCATAAAGTTGCGAAAGCTAGATGCATTGTTCCTGCTTACATCGTAACAGCTAGGCAATTGCTTCTTGCGCAGAACGACTCTGTGGTCTCTCCTAAATAGAACAATATTTTTTAATAGCATCCTAAATGTTTAAACATTAGTCGAAGCTGTGGAGCTAGTGGAATAATTGTCGTGATTAACTTTTGCAGGTGATGGCGTTCTACGACGAGCCCCAATGGGCAGTGGTGGGCGACACGTTTCCGGTTGGATGTGCCTGGGCTGATTCCATTGTCTACAAAGAGACCAGCTTTGACGACAATCCTGATGGCAAGGACTCGCGATACAAGTAAATCTCCCTCTCATATTTGTACTACTCCGTTGAAATCAATAACCCCCACTAAACATTTCATCTTTCCAGCACGAAATACGGCATGTACAAGCCTCGATGCGGTCTGGAGAACCTGATGATGTCCTGGGGCCACGACGAGTACCTCTACCAAGTCCTGGTGCACAACAAAACCAAACTGCCGAAGGAAGCGCTGGCTATGGTCCGGTACCATTCGTTCTACCCCTGGCACACGAGTGGCGACTACATGCACTTCTGCACCGATGAAGATATGAAGTCGCTCAAGTGGATCAACGAGTTCAAGTAAGCACTTGATACTAGCTTGCTAATTCTAATCGAATTGGGGCTCAGCAAGAATTTAGCCCGCTACACGAATGAACCAAGCAAAATTCGTTTGCACTCTCTGCTCTTGAAAGTCTCTATTCGCGTACCAGTTGTCTGGACGCATTTTCCAAGAAAGTAAAGTGAAATTCGTTTGCAGTCTGTTCCTCTGACAACATATGGATGACAGAATTCCTCATGTGTATTGCTGAAAAATCATTTTCTTTATAATAATACAGTTGCTTGAACCAAACGTCATTGAATAACGATAAATATTACAACAGCATTTTTCAATTCATTCAGTGACTAATTATGACGATCATGCAAATTACTTTCTAGCAAATACGATCTGTACACCAAAAGCGGCAGCGTTCCCGACATCGAGGAGCTGTGGCCCTACTACGAAAAGTTGATCGACAAGTACATTCCTGGCGTGCTGGAATGGTGAAAGCCTTTCTCAAGCCAACAAGTATCTATCATCGATCGACGGCAATTAGCGACCACAATGTCAACAAGGCAAACGAGAGGACTTCCTGTTTGTAAATTAGCGTACCCTACGGTCTCTAAGTCAGGCATGTCCAAGTTAGAGCTCGCGAGGGCCGATTCTGGAGCAGGGAGCAAACAGAGGAGCACCTGGCAAGCTACACTACTTTTTACAATCTCAACATTCTATCGTTTTGACGGCTGTGGCCCTCGGCCAGCCCCCGATCAACATCTTACCGCGAGCGACAGTGCTGGATGTGTTGCTTGCCGCAGGGGCTGCGACGAATAGGACGTTGATGGAAATTGTTTCTTAATTTATTGGTTGAATTCTTCGGGTATAATTCTTCTTTCGTTTAAAACAAACATTAGCTGGCACTTTATTTAGCACACTTTCTAAATTGAATTAAACACTTGGAGGGTCAAGATTAAATCTGGTATATCTGGATTACATAATTTATATTTAACGTAGTATTGAATACCATTAAATTGTATAACTGAAACCGTCTTTATTGTTATATTTCCCTGCGTGTAGTATAGTTGGTGGATAGAATCTCTGTGGAGCTTGAAGGTTGGTCAGATTTGATCGATTACCACTCGAACTTTTCGATATTTTCATTATTCACTGAAGCAGCAATATCAAAGATCGGGGTGTATCGTAAGCCGAGTGCTTCTCTTGCTCTCTGCCTTTTCACTGCCAGCTTTCAAGCTCTGCGCTCTATTTGGTCGTGCCTGTAACTTCTGCGATTACTTGAACACTCGTAGATGCATTATGATATTAATCGACAACAGCGAAACAGAAATTGATAACAAATTGTGCGGATCTAGTAGAACCTGTTTGAAGCGTTCATCACGAGCCTGTCTCAATATTGTTGTGCGACGGATTAAAGCATAAAGGCGGATGAATCGAATGGGTGGTCGCGTGACCCAGCGAATTTTCCAGATTCGCTGAGTAACGGGGAAGAATTTGACTCACCCTTCGATCGATGGTCACACGCGACTATTTGCTTGTCGACAAACAAACTGAATTCTTTTCCTAATAACGTAAAGCAACGGTTAAAATGAAATTGTATCTATTTGTTCCATAGGCGAACAAAAAGAGCTTGCAATTAAAAATGCGTATTCGACACGCGACTTCGCAGAATTCGACAAAATTAATGACGGCGGTAGTTGAAACTCCTCTGTATCTCAAATAATCGGCAAAGAGTGGAGATTGTGCCATCGACAAGCCTGAAAAAATTCAGAAATCCGACCGGGAGTTTCCGTTTCGTGTAAAAACGATAGGACTAGCTGAATTATTAAAACGAATTCGTCGAAATTGACGGAATTAATGGCGAAGGTGAAATGGAGAGTGTCACCGATACGTCCGAAAAAATTCGGCAATCCGACCGCGATTTTCCGGTTTGTGTGAAAATGATAGGAGACAGTGAACAAAAACATTTCGTGAAAAATTGATACTTAAGCTTGCACCACCGAGACGCGTCAAGAAAGAATTCCGTAAATTCTTGACGGCGCTGTTATAGATCGCTTAGAAAACGATACATCGCCATAGGCGAGAAGATGAGAAGTAGAGGGCGGAAGAGGAGGAATTCCTTCGCGCAACGTTGGTATCGCGCGAAAGTGTGGGTACCACGGGAGGAAGCTCTATAAACCACGGGTATGCGTGGTTTCGCGGGTAATCGAAAACGCGTTTCGACTTTCGAGAAGACCCATCCGAGCACCGGCACCAAACATTGCGGAGTTCTGGACTCGCGGTTTCGTTCCCACGTGATTAGCCCTGGTAACGGGTGCTTTGTACACCGTGTGTGCGTGCCCTTAAACGGCCCCCCTATTTCCGGATATTATTAAGGGAACCAGCCTGTACATCTCTTTTCACTGTCGGCTCCTCCTCCTCCTCCTCACTTTCCCTTTCTTGCGTTCACAGTTTTCTTCTCATATCGGGCCAGATTTCGGCATATTTCCATACGATTCTAAAGAAAGAAAAGGTTTCTTCAATTTCTGTTTGTACGAATAATTTTAAATTGATTTCTTTGATTTTTCATCGACAGCAATTACCTTTGGTCTGGTGCTTTAGAGGAGACACGGACGCAGTTTGAAGTACCGTGAGTTGCATAATGAAGACATTAATAATAACGAGCCGAGCAACAATGCCGATGAGCTGATAAATCCCGAAGGTGAGGGAGTAGGAAGGGGCGGGTGGTTGCATTGAAAGAAAGAGGGTTCACTGGCGGCGCAGTTGTAGGATGGCATTTTTTCGCGGTCAGGAGAATAATCCTGCGTGAGGCGTCGTTAATCCCTCCGAACCAGCGTCGTTAACAAAGATATCGAGCGATCGGGGCGGCCATGCCGGCGTGCACGTCCCGCCAAGCTAATTATTGGCTTTGTTGCGATGTGCATCGCGATGTGCATCTGCAAAGGTCGGAGGAAGGGCAGGCTGTTCCTTTCCCGATCTGGGACGCGCGGGATGTATCGTAATAAAGGAACAGCTGCGGCAACGTTACTCAACCCGAAACGGGGTTACGTGGTTTATTTCGACGCTGCATACGGTGCCGACGATCGCTCCGTGGTCAACGAATTTTGCCTGGCAATTCCTGTCCCGTTTCCCACATTTCCCCTTCGTTCTTTTTTCTTCTGTCAAATCGCTGCATCCGAATCGTCTGATTTTCTCCGGGAATAACAGGAATCTTAGATCGTGCGTTGACCCTTTGTGATCGAAGCCGCTTCCCCTTAAAAAGTTGGAAATTTTATCGAACCCACGAAGTTCTATTCGCCCACGTGAAACTGGCAATTTTCATTCTGCACAAAAATCCGGGGTCTTCTATTTCCAAGGCAAAAATTTATTGCAGCTCTTCGCTCCACACCTGGCAGAAAATATTACTAAAAATTTCATGAAAATCGTTGAACAAAAAAATTGTAGAATATTCAGGAATGTTTGTACTACTTAATAGTATTGAAATTTTAGAGCAGATGGTGTTAATACACCTGTTTAATTATTGGCATGGCAACTTCCTGAACAGCCTGTGTATTTCACGCGAAATGCCGAATGCCGAGCAATAACATTATTTTGCTCTAGTTCCAGAAATATAGCGTACGCTCGATCCTAACGGACTGTAGCAGGTCGAAGTAACATTATTTTCCTGATGAATTCTCTTCGACAGCACATTCAGTCGTTTCGTTGGACATTGCCAAAGAATTTTCGTGGAATTCCTATCCTTGAAAATGGATTCGAGAATGTTAATCAGTTCTCGCGGTGACTGGCGATACTTGCAACCGCTGCTTCATGAAACGCAGCCAATTCGAAGGCAAATTAATTTTCTGGCACGCGGCGGCGTGCACTGTTTAACGACGCGTCGCCTCGCGTAGGGAGATGAGTAAACTTTTGAGGAAAAACTATAAAAACCTCTGTCATCCATCAGTTCGCCGGAGTTTGCGTCTGAATAGTGTGATTATTTTTAATAATCTTCTAAAATAGCTTCGATCTTCTCAGAAAGGACTTGACAACGCGTCACGCCTGAACCTACGCGTTATTTAGCTCGAAATCTAGTTAAAACTTTATTTCAACGCTCATCCTTCGAGTTCATTTGACCATTGATAAATCTCATACAAAAAGCACACCTGTCCACAAAGTTTCGTTAACGACAGCGTCGTATGCAGGTGCTGTTATTTGTTCGGGTTGAAAAATACTTTCTGATGCAACAAGGTAGCGAACACCTTTTATTGCATCTGGGTGGGCCAAGTCTCTCGATGAAAAATTTCACTCGAGCAAGCCAAGCTTTGCGAAAGAACCAATGCCTCTTTTTCTCATTTTATAAGACGATGACGTGTCATTCACTTCTCCGAGGAAAATCCTGGAAATATTTGAGAAAATTCTCATCGCGGATGGTGCCTGGAAATTTTCCCCATTATTTGGTCTAGTTTCTCGACGACAAAATTGCCCTCGAGCTAGTCAAGTTTTCTAAAAGAATTAAAAGATTATCGTTATTTCCAACGTGTTAAAATGACAATTAACGGTCGCTGCATACGATACAGATCATTTTTATTCCGCATAAAGATCCACAGTTGATCGACGTGACATATCCGACAAAAAATAAACGCATCGTTCCTTTTTCTCATTTTATAAGACGACGTAGAATTTAGTTCTCTGAGGAAATTTAACATACGAACGCGTCCCCGTGATCACCCCTGAAAATGCGTATTAATCGAATAGAATAGCAGAATAGTTTAATTTCGCGTAATTTTTCTGTTCGACAGAGATCCGCGCGTTCCGAACGGCAGCTGCGCAGCAGATTTCGCGGCCCCCTTGTTCGGTGAGTCAATCTGTCGACTTTGAAACGGTAGCAGCGTCGTTTTCCCTCTCGATCGGTTTCTCCCCTCGGGCCAGAGGCGGCTCGGATGTTCAAGCGATCGGCAAACCGCGGTTCCGAACGCTTTGTCGCTATTGAGGCGCGCGCGGTGCACGGGTATGCAACTATATGCAACGACCCAACAACCGATATAGCGGTTTCAAGCAGTTTCAGGAGACACGTTCGGCCTTGGGAACGCGCGATCCTTCACGATCGTCGAGTTCGTTGGACGAGCGAGATTCTCTACTCCTGTATGGGGCTTCTTTCATTTTTAGCGATTCACCGGCATATCGCATCCATGCAACTCCTCATGGGACACTCGAGGAGACGCGCTATGGTGTCGATGGTGGCAGGCGACGTCGACGACGACACAGATCCTTCAAGTACCGAGGTCCTTCGGCGCTTTGGCTTCGCCACCCGCCTCCGCCTTTGCCTCCGCCTCCGTTTCCTTCCGCCCGACACGGTCCTTGATGGGATTCTTCGACAGGATTAGGATTCAATAGGATATATGTGGTATTTGAATGCTGACCGGTACCATTTTCAACACATTCGTAAAAATTAGACAGTATACGGTTATGCTTTTTGAAGAATAACTACTTCGAAGGTCACTCGAAGGTCATTATACAACAATTATTTAATAATATACATCAAATAAATTATACATGATTAAATTTTTCTTTTGCAACAACTTTCTCCATCACCGTTGAAAATCGTTGCGACATTGCTGACTACGTGCTACGTTCACAAAGATTCAGGAATTTGTTCGTTAGAAACAGCACGGTTTTCTTTATTCATTGTACACATTATTTATTAGGTTCTACCTAAAAAAAGTATTCTGAAGGCTTTTTCTCAGGCTATTGTATCGAGTATAAATGTGACAGGTTGCAGCAACGTTCTCCATCACTCTTGAAAATCGCTGCAACATTATTGCTGACTGTCTGTCGTGGGAGCGTGACTCGGGAAAAGAAGATTTCGATCTAAGCGCGGCGTTCACCAAGATTCAGGAATTTGTTCGTTAGAAAAAGTATGGTTCGTTGTAATGTTCATTATACACGTTATTTATTAGGTTTCACCTTTGAAAAAAGGCTGTTTCTCTGGCTATTGTGTCGAGTATAAATGTGACAGGTTACAAACGGAAAGGAAAGGAGGATTTCGATCTACGCGCGACGTTCACCAGGATTCAGGTATTTGTTCGTTTGAATGATTATGGTCTCCTGTATTATACAACGTTGCTGTCTATTCTCGGGAGGCCAGTGGAAAAATTAGTAAAATTCTAATGACTGCTCATTTGATTTTCAGGGTCACGCGCTCAGGTGGCCGATCGTTCGAATTTCTCAAGCGGTAAATCACCACGTTGGCGCACGGCGGATTACAATCATAAATCATCCTTTTTCCGTTATGTGTTTCGCCCGAAGTAAGAATCATTCTACGAATACAAATCGCAGTAGAGAAACATAATGCTGTTCCGCGCTACAATTGTGTTTGCTTGTTCTGTCTTGCTGATTCTCTGTCCACCCTGATGATTCAATTTTCTCGCTTAATACTAGACGAAGGTATAGCGTTGGCACAGTGAGTAAGCTTTAAAGAAAAGCATCATTGTCGCGTCAAAAACGACTTCAGAGAGCAAACGGCTTAACAAGCGCTAAAGACTTTCAGTCTATTCGAACCTCTGCTCATCGATCATTTTATTAGATACTTTCTCCATTGTATATTTTAATCATTGACTGGCGATGCTGTGTGCAAACGAGACGATCAATATCAATCCTTATGTCAATGATTAGGTTCATTGATATCTAAGTCGGTCTCATAAAAGTTGCTTTTCACAACCTTATATTTGGACTTTAAATTATTATTACTAAAACGATTTGGTATAATTTGAAACACTAAATACATTAGGAGAATTTACAAATATACTAATTTTCAACCTATTAAACTTATTAGAAAATGTTATTTTGTATAAAAATCCGCTGTCTAGTTATTACAAATAAATTATTCGACGATTTTCACCATTCGATTGGTAAATTATTATCAGTTCCACACATTCAAAATGTATACGATCAAAATCAATGGATCTTCATTAAAATCAAAAATGCTCTACCTGAATAGCAACAAACTGGACAGTATTTTAAAATTCCTCTAATGTTTTCACTGTTTTACATTACACCTAATCATTTTAGTCATAAACGCATAAAGATCCGCTGTCTAATGAGACCACGTTTAATTTGACGCCTCGCCTCGGTGTTTTAGGGTCAATGCTGTCGCTCCGGTATCCGAGGAGAGATCGATCGATCAGGAATCCCCGTCGGCGCATATCTAGTAGCGCGAAACACGCGACACGGTCTCGCTATAGATCATAAATCCCGCACACACACAGCGAAGCGGGCGATTCTCGCGGGCCGTGGGACGCGTGGGCATGGCTCGCTTCGAAGGAACACGGACCGCGAAATTGGCTTAGTCACCGGCGTATTACAGAATATTACGGGATATTAGCGAGAAACGGCCGACAACGAGCGGCAACTCACCGCTTTCGACGAGGACGAATGACACGAGGGCGAGCAGGAGCGACGTGTATCCCATGATTCATCATGCCCTCTACCTTGCGGCTCCCGTGACGATCGTTCGATTCCTGGAACGAGAGCCAACCTGTGTAACGAGCTGTCGAGCGCGGTTCTTTTCAACAAGGATCATAAAGCCAGAGCAAAGATTTGCCCTGTCGGGCACTGCCTCTGGCTCCGCTTAACCCCTTGTCGTATTTAACGAGTCACACTTATAACGATGATTTCAACAAAGTCTAACAAATATCGATGTTACGCGTTCTTTTTTTAGATAGATTAAAACTATACACTAAACCTACGTAGCTCTAAAAGTTCTAAAAGTTTTAGCTTTACAAAAATGACAAGCCTTATATATCTAGTGAGGCTAGATATATAATTATATATCTATAGATCCTCTATAATTATAGATATATAATTATTCCTTAGATCCTCTAAGCCTCAAGTCTAACAAATATCGATGTTACGCGTTTCTTTTTAGATGAAATAAAACTCAATACTAAACCTACGGAGCTCTAAAAGTTCTAAAAGTTTTAGCTTTACAAAACTGACAAGCCTCTATTCATTTAGATTCTATGCAATTTTTATTACAATGTGTGCCTGAGTAAAAAAATCTATCGAATCAATTTTCATCTAACCAACTTCGTAGCTTCGATAATTGTGAAATATAAAATATGAAACCGGCAGTGATAGGTTCAGTATTAAGAATTCGAATAAATGTAGCCGTACAAGAAATATAAATTTTCTTTTCTACGACAATTTCGAGGATAAAGATGTTTCGGGAAAGAAAATGTTACGGCAAGGGGTTCATTTGGGAGGTAGCGAAGTTACGTCGCGATAAAGAGAATGGGACCAACAGACCACTCGGACTACTCTGCACAAGTAGTAGACACCTTTCCAGCACTACTGCTACCGTGAAATATTCAAACGTGGAAGATTCTGAGATACTTTGCGAATGGCTTCATTAAAAATTCTCCTGTTGAACATTGTATTAAGCCCGTTCATATTGTGGGCCAAGAAGCCACGCCCACTGGGGGCACTCTGCATAGACAGAAGAAACTGAGCCTTCTTTCAGCGCCATTTTTTCAATTACGAAAAAATTCAACCGAACTACATACTGTATATGATCCTTATAGGATCCTTTAAGAAACGCTCGGGCGAAGACTGCTCTGTAGGACATTATTCCAGTTCCGCCGAAATGAAGAGCGACGAAGCCGCATCTTCTGAATGGTCTCTAAAGATAGATAACTGTGTATCTCTCTCTTATTTCTTTCTGTGACATCATTTGCCCTGACCTATTGCTATCGGAGCATACCCAAGAGCATTCCCATGGTGTGAAGTACTCATTAACAACGTTCATTAACAAAGATTTTCCGCAGACCACCGAAACGGATGATGTAATAGGAAACAAAGTAGCGAACTATATATCGACGATGATGGAAATATCTTTGTTGCGCGTACAATTCGAGTCTATGTACGAAGAGAATGACGGGTAGAGAGAGATGGAAATTGATGCGAGATAACAACAAGGAAAAACACGGAGACATAAATAATGTACGGGAAGATAATGAATTGTGTGTGCGCGATTGAGAATGGATGTTCAACGTATCGATTGTACGCAGTTTGTTAGGTTGTGACAGTTGGTGACAATTATACGGTCACTATACTTTGACAGGTTATAATAATGACAAAATTGTAAATATTTAGATTACCAGTTTTGTGTAAATATGCACTTCGATAGAGAGAAGTTGGCTGGAACGATTTTTCGGAAAAACATATTTATCATTTTAATATTTCCAGAAAAACAAATCGGAAGCAAGTCTTTTCGTTACATCTATTGTTAATAACCGTTTCGACGACACTTTGTTCGTCGAAAATGCTTCGATTAGGTGCATAAAAGGGAATTCTGGACCACGGGCACCGGGGGATTCCCATCAAGGATACGACACGACAAACGCTACGCCTTTTTGCCGCGAATACACGAGAATTCCGGATGTTGAACGTTTCTTGTCGCAACATTCTACCATGCCGGATAGAAGCACGTGAACATACACACTTTGACCATAATACAGTACCAGGAAGCCATTCAGTGGCGATTCAGGCGATACGGATAAGCAACGTTAATCGGAAAGTTTAGTGGCTCACGTACATACATATACGTAACAGAAGTTCACCTGTACGCGATGTATCTCGGGTAATACCCGTGTCGAACCCTGATCACGCTCGCGTTTCCAACAGTTGGGATCGATTGTGTAATGTGCATAAGAAACGCGTGGTTTCTGTCATAAATCATTCGAAAAATCCAGGTGATAATTGGAACGTGGTCTAGAATATTGAAAGAAGATCTTAAAAGTATATTTATGGATCGATAGGATTTTTAACATTTCCAATTTCTGATCAAAGCTCGATCCTGCCAGTTGTCTAACTTGCTCGCCGTTACTTTGATCGCTCTGAGTGGGCGTGGTTTTGCTGTCCCTAATGAGCTTGGAGCAGTGTTCCGAACGGCAATCTCTACTAGTGTCAGCTTTAATCGAGTAAGTGCTCAGCATTTCATTCATACGATTCTGCAAGCAAGAAATTGTCTGCTTTGTGCTTTCTACGTAGAATACTCTAAATGGGCGTGGCTTTATGGCTCTCATTGGAGTTGGAGCAGTGCTCCAGAGAGCAATCTTCGTTGAAGCTTGCTTTAATCAAACTTCTCGTCAATTTAATCTTTCAAGCAGAAACTTGACTACCTCGTACTTTCCTAATAGAATTCTTCGAGTAGGCGTAGTTTAGTTGCCCTCGACGGAGTCAGAGCAGTGTCCTGCGATGCAGTCCTGCAAACGATAACGGTTTAATCACATTTCCACTCAACGTTTCATCTACTCGATCACGGGGACAGAGCCTATCTTGTCGACTATTACGTTGATTGCTTTAAGTGGGCGTGGTTTCGCTGCTCTCGGTGGACTGGGAGCAGTTTCCTGCAAGTTGATCTGTGCCCAAGCCTGCTGCAATTAAATTTCTACTTGATATTTCATTCGCTTAACCTTACGAAGCAGAAAACTGTGTTGCTATAAAATCCTCTCGGTGGGCGTGGCTTAGCTGCTCCCAATGGACTAGGAGCAGTGTCCCACAACTTCTGCTTCACACAACAATCCCCAAACCAGAAAATGCTTCAGTGATGCGTGGCAGAGACGCTCAATCAGCATCGTAGTGGTCGCTATCGCGAAAACTGACGGCACGATCCCGATACAGGAAGTCAAGAGCTATCGAACGGCGTGCAATACATCACCGGCCGGATTACGTTATCGTTGGTAGCTTCATTGTGCAACGAGAACCGCGCGCAGACTTCTCGGACGAGCGAACGTTTCGGTTCTTTTCGTGCGTCGACGAATGATCGTTGACTCTGTTCTTATCGGGAATCAAGCGAAACCCCTCGCTGGATGACGCGACGCAGCGGCGCGCCTAACCGATCTAGGGTGACAATAGCGTCACGCGAGAGCTTCTCGTTCCGCGAAAAAAAGTCTGCGAGCGTGTCGAACGAGTCGAACGGGGAGGAGTCGAATTCCACGAACGTTTCCCGTCGCGTATTCCCTTCCGAAAAGCGACGTCGATCGTTTCCGTCCCGTCAACGACAAAGCTACTGACGCTCACCGTCTACCGGAAAATCGGACCAAACCGAATATCGTGTCACCGACGACTTTTGACCTCGCAGCCAGCGATTATACCAATCGCCTCGGTCCTCTCTCGATTTCCTCGTCAACGTTGTTCCATTTAGCGGCCCTTCCGGTGATAACGTGATTTAAGCGCCACGCCGCGCCGCGCTCGACCACAGACGTCCACCGACCGGAATGCGACCGCATTTCGTCGATCATGGTCGTACAGTTGCGACAAGCTCAACGCGACGACAGCTGGAAATCTGCGACACGTCGTCGATCCACGATGGGAATCTGGCGGAGGATCATCGGTTAACGATGACGCTGATTCGGATGATCAGAACTGTTTGACGGGGCGACAGGGAGTCGAGGACGACCGAGAAATCGCTAATACGATTTTCATTCGGCTCTCATCGCCTTTGATTGCTCTATTTCGTCTGCTTTTTCCTCTTAGTCGACGGTTCTTCTTCTTTTTCCTATTTCTTCTAATTTCAATCTTTTCAGGATCAGTTAGACTACAGGTTTTACGCATTTATGTGAAAAATTAATAGGTCCAATTTCGAACAATGTAGGGACTAAAATTATTAATGGAAGATACACATTCAGGCTTTCTTCTTTCTCCTCTTCGTCCTATTTTCAGTCTTTCAGGATCAGTTGGACTGCGGGTTTTACGCATTTATGACAAAAACGAGTAGATGCAGTTTAAAACAGTATAGAGACTAATATTGTTAATGGAAGATACACATTCAGGTTTTCTTCTTTCTCCTCTTCGTCCTATTTTCAGTCTTTCAGGATCAGTTGGGCTACGGGTTTTACGCATTTATGACAAAAATGAGTAGGTGCAGTTTAAAACAGTGGAGGGACTAATATTATTAATGGAAGATACACATTCAGCTCCTGATGCATTGGATGCACCTATCTACGTTTTCTATGAAACGAGATCGTCCACTGAAGAGTTTGATATCATAGTTAAACGATGAATGGATTTACAGAGCTAATGAAAGAATGTTGCTTCAATGGCGAGATATACAATAAAATGTTGAATCGTTCGCAAGGATTCAAGTATATAGAATACACCGACGTACGTATTTCTAAATGGATTTGACAAGCGTTGTCGCAGGTATGTTGTTCGCATTCCGAACGGGAATGAATGCCCCACTAACTGCGGAATTGATCAGCTTCTATCAATTAAACGGCGGCATACAGGAAAACGAAGTCTATTGACAGGATGAGGAAACAGCTAAGTGATTTTTCTGTGCGATAAAACTTGTTCGCGTGCTAAATAGTAGAAAACAAACTACCTTCGACTTTAATTGTGTCTATTTTCTAGACTGGAGCATCAATTATTGCAAGTAAGACTTTTTTGTTCCTTAAGGAAAAATTGTTTCGATTCTCGCGGTATTTCCATCACATTCGCATATCAGCTCAGATCGATTGATCTATATTTGTGTTTTAAAAAAGTGCTCTAAGAACTGCAGTCTACTTTTCCGGAAGATAAAGCCTGAGACTCTCTGAAACCGTTGCCGTAGATGTCCAACTCACCCTGAACACTCGAACGGCATGCACTCGAACTGATTATGGTAGTACGGATAGGTGTTATGATCGACAGTGTACGTCAAGCCTCCCCTTCCGAAAACTAGGCTATAAAAAAGTCGATGAGTAAGGGGTCTAAATAGCTCTAGTCATCACCACCTTTACAGTTTTCGGTAGCGTCTACCATTCGTGGGCCAAGAATTTCGATTACGCATTTGCGTGTGATACACCTTTATAAATGGCCAGTGGACTGCGGATTTTATACATTTATGGAAAAACCGAATGGGTGAAATACAAAACTGTAAAGATGCTACAAGAGTTTAAGGATATTGTTGTATACTGTGTGCTTAACAATTTCACATGATTATAAACGAAAATATATTTCCGTTTAACTTCGGTTTCTTCGAATTGACTCGTACAATCGGACCATTTAAAATCATCAAACGAAGAGAAAACTTTTTGTTGTGTCTATACTAATTTCGATTACGCGTTTGCGTGTGGCGCACCTTTAAAATTGGCCAGTAGACTGTGGCTTTTATGCATTTATGAGGAAACTGAATAGGAGAAATAAGAACTTGCTAAGGTAAACCATGTATTGCCATTTAACTTCTGTTTCTTCCAGTTGGCTTGAAAGTTGATCGAGAAGATTGAAAGAATTATTATTTCACAAAACGGGCCGGGGTCTACTAATTGGGATCGAAAGATCGGTGATTCAACAGGTAGGACAACAGCACCAGCGATCAACAGATAACCAGCTTGTCAAGTTAACGACGCCCGTGACCAAACCAACTTGAAACTATCCGAACGAAATGTTTAGCATCGCTGAATCCTGCGGACCATCATCGATCCGTTTGTACATTGTGTTGGGTCGACGAATGGCCAAGTTTCCCAACGATCACGTCGCGTCGAAGTGTCGACCGTCTACTTTCACGGGTAATACCGGCCGGTAACTCGACGGTATTCAGATACCGGGCCGATTGATATTCGTGAGGCACGGTATCGAACTTAATTCCGAGTAGTTGTAGTAGTAGATGTAAGTAGACGTTAGTAGTAGTAGGGGAGTAGTCAGCGGGATATATACGCGAGCGCGCGTTACCACGGTATTCGGCAGTCGACGCGCGGCACTCGAACGGAGCGGGTCGTCCCGTCTTCAACCATAATCGCGTCGTCGTTTCTCGTCCATCTCCGGAACGAGAATACTCGCGCGTTTCGAGAAGCGGAACAGTAACAAACCGGGTAACAGTAACAAAAAGGAAGAGCGAAAAGAGGATCTGAATAATCTAGAGGATCTAGAAACCTATAAGACGAGACACGTGGATCGTGTGCAAGGATTCCCGGAAGTCTTGGATGAACGTGGATCTCCGATCGGTCCGCGTTTTAAGATGACCGCCTCGGCACCGTCTCCCCTGTTTTCCTCGTTCTCCTCTCCGTCCGCGGACGCGTCCGTCGCTTCCTGGTGCACGTCGTCATCGTCTTTGTCGACGTTCTCCTCGTGCCCGAAATCGCCGCTACCATCCCGCAGGAAGAAGAAACCGAACCGGTGGACCATCCGCCGCGGCTACCCTCTTCGTCTTCTCCAGAGAACCTCCGTCTGAATCCCTGTCATTCACAGAAACGCAACAAGAGACTGTCCAAGCGAAGGAGAGACACGTGGTCGGTTCGATCGATCCGAGAAGAAACGCGCGGGTAAACAGTGTACCCGCCGAGCATCCTAGCTACTACCTGGCTAGCATAGAATCTCTAAGTGTTGGAGGACATGGTCTAACAGAGAAGTGGTGACAGGTACAGTTAGCCAAGATTATCAACGAGCAGTGTACGAATACAGTCAACGCTGTCGTGAATTGTTGAAGAAACCAGGAGACAGCGTGAGCGAAGAGTGTGGCCATTGTGCGTGCGCAAGAAAGAACTCTGTAAGAAGAGGATATATTCTAGTAAAATTATCAGTGAAGAGTGTACCTGTTATTGGAGAGAGGCCTGGCCGAATATATACGAACGCAAAACTGAATGTGAGTCGTTCGGGGATCTAGTTGAAGAAGCTGGTAAAGAGTGTGAGTGAACAGTGTACTCGACGCGTGTACCCGCTAGAACTCCGACGAGGAAAATACAGTTTACTAGCTGCACTAGACACGTTATTATTGCAGTGACTCTCGCGAATAGATCGACGATCAAGATAGTGGTCCACGTGAGCAGTGTACCCGCCGCGTGTTGTCGACACTGGAAGAACTCTGGGAGACATAGTTTGCCGGCTAATCGGCGAATTATCAATCTCGAGACTTGTCGTGAAGAGATTAGGAGGTGCGAGTAAACAGTGTAGCCAAGTGGTCTACAAGAACAGATCGAGAAACGGTCGTGGGTCGGAGAAAGAGTACCAAAGCGACGAGCGCAACCCGTCACCGGTAGGAGGACCATCGAACACGTTGCCACAACCGCATACCGATCCGTGGTCCCGAGTGCCAGCTCGGTGAAGAACGCGAGACGAAAGAGAAGCGATTAAGGAGAGAAAAGGAGCGAAAAGGAGCGTGACAAGGAGAGCGAGGGAAGAGGAGTACGTCGGCGTGTTGTGTGATCGTGAAAGCGGCGAGGTGCTCCCTGGACGGAGACATCTTGCCGGTTCGGCCGCGAGCTCGGCTCGCTCGCCGGCTATGGGAAAGCTGACAACGACTGGTGGACGACGCGTGACCCGTGATAACGAGGCGGACCAGGCGGCATCGGCGTGCCCGTGCGGGCCAAGCGGCGCCAGTTCCGGCCGCGCGTTCGTCGCGGAGCCCATCCGCGGGATCGCTCCTCGCGGCGACGTTGTTCCGATCATCGTTCTCGATCCGGATCAAGGAGAACACGTTCGCGAGTGCCGATCGTCGATCTTCGCGGGTTGCCGGACGGCTGAGGACTCGCCTTGCGGGTCGCTCGGACCCGGCCGGGATCTACCGAGTCTCCACGAAGCGACCCGACCGCCCCTTGAAACGGCAGCCACCACCGTCCCGTCGCTCCACCGGCTCCACGCCATCGGATATGCATCGCATCACCAGCCAAGCGTCGGCGACCCGCGTGGCACGGTGTTTAGGGACGGTGTACCGGTAACCCGGTCGCCCCTGGAAACAGCAACCAGGACCTACCCGTCGCTACACGGGTTTCACGCGAATAGGAATGCCCATCGTCGATCGATTCGTGACGATGACCCGCGTTGCACGGTGTCCAGAGACTCCGAGGAAAGAGTACCGATGTCTAGAGACTCTAATGACCGAGTACCGGCGATTGGAGCGGTACACGCGACCCGACCGATCCTACAGACTGCAACCAGGACCTACCCGTCGCCTCACGGGTTCCACTCGAATTCGAATGCGTACGATCGACAGTGTACGGTATCTAGAGACGCTGAGAAAAGAGTACCGGTGATTCGAAGAGTCGCAACGACCCGCTCGATCCGCCCGACCCGCTCGTTAGTTGCATTGGCCATCCTAGCGATGTGCACGCTCGCCGTGGCCGTGCCCACGCCGCATCCGAACAGAGCGGAACCGTTGCGAACCGGTCTACGACGCGACCTCGACGACTCGACCGGTCTCGAGGACGTCTACGAGGACGCGTTCGAGGACGTTTTCCGAGAAGAGGACCGAACCAACGCCGGCACCGTCCTCGACGAGAACGAGCTGGAGATCATACGACGCAGCATCGCGCGCGGACTCGGCTTGAAGAGGATACCTGACCCAACCAAGGTAAGTACTTGCGGGGACTTGCGGAACGACGAACGCTCTCCGATCACGTTTCTTGCGATCTCTTTAGAATGTTCGGTTGATCGATGGACACATTGGTTTAGCTGCTGGTTTGCGCGAATTTGGAACGTGCCCGATGGAGATCGTGGTTTTGTACAGTAATGATAATAATCCTAGTTTTAATTTGAACATATGAGAATTGCAGAACCAGCAAGGAAATGTTTAAACGTATCAGCAACAGCAGTTGCTCCGGAATGGTGTTCACCAACAGCTAAGAATATTGTTGTCCCAAAAGAGTAGTTTATCGGCAGAACATTAAAACGTATCAGATTCTTCTTTAGTCAGATTACATTTTCTTAACGAGAGTCATTTTCAAACTAATTTCTCTGTCCATTTTATGTACCCATATCTTGCTTTCGAAAATTAGCAATACTGTGCTCTAAAAATTACTATGAATTCAGATAGGACTTTTATACGAATCGATTAGTACGAAAAATAGGACTTTTGAGAGTGATCGCGGTCTAGATCGATCTTTTATCCAGCGTTGTCGACTAATGAAAAATCCCATCTTTGTCTTATCGAGAATGAGACATCCTGTAAAATATTCATTACATATAGTCATGCGCACCCTGTACGTCTTTTGCGTTTCTAATGCTTCCAAATGTAAAAACAGAAAGGTTTCAATGATTAACCCTTTGCCCTACAATATCGTGTCAGACTCGTGACGAAGATTCTGAACACAGTCTAATAAATATGTATGTTATTAATTTACTTTAAACCGAGATGAATTCTATTTTGGTTTCGTTAATGTAAAGTTATTGGGGAACATGTACGCATACAATAGATATAAATTTTCTCCTTTTTTTGGAAATTACGAACTAGAAAGAAAGTTCTAATCATTGAAACCATCAAATAAATCGTAGGACAAGGGGTTAATACCTACAAATCGTATACTTACAAAGTTACTGATAGCACACGATTAACCGCGCTTAAATACAATAGTATAATCAGTTCCGCGCATTCCGCACCCTCGCAATTCTGGAAAAACGAGTGTACCCCCATAATAAATTGCATCCGAGAACGTTGATTTCACAGAACTTGAGCTAGTAGGTTCTCGATGCAGCGAAAAAGACATGCAGCCTAGCTATAGCGTTAGTTTGAATCGCCGTTGTCGGTCGTTTCGTGTTGGTCGGAGAATAGCCGGCTCCCGTTGGCAAAAAGCACGGGGCCCCGTTAAAAGGAGCGTGCACTATCTCTGGGGAAAGGTGTGTAGGGGGAGAGAATGAGAAAAAGGAGAAGGGTGGATGGAGAGGCGAGAGACGAGGTAGAAGAAAAGAAAGAGAAAGGCCGAGTGGTACTCGACGATAGACGAACGCGAAGCGAAAAGGTTGCCGGCTCGGCTCGGCGCCGAAGAAGAAGATGATGATGGCTCGGGGCGAGGTGACGAAGCGGCGGACTGGGATCCAGACAACGAAAAGAAAGAAACGGGGAGAGATGAAAGAAAGAAAGGAAAGGAAGAAAGGAAGAAAGGAGGAAAGAACGCGACTCGACGACTATGGCCACTCCGCCGACGTTCACCGAGCGCCCGACGACTTAGCGCCTTAGGTCAGGGACGAGATGACTGTGACGCGACGGATCATCGACGGGACGAGCAATTAAAAAGGGAAATCGTCGACGGATGGGGAACACTGCCGTCATCTTTGCGTCATTCGCAATGGAATCCGCTTCGAATGAAAATCCACCTGCTGCGAACCAGATGTTCCTTTTGCAGACATTTCTCGTTAGCCGTCTCTCGCGGGCTCGCAAAATCGTTGTCGTTGATCCAAAATCGCCAGAGTCACGCTGTCAATTTAGACTTCAGCTCATGGATGGTTTATCTTTTACATGGCATGCGTTAACTTTTTTCGCATCACGGTTCAGATGCGCCGTACAACTCGAGCAATTTTTTGCCTTCTACATTCGCCGTTGAGGTTGGAAGGTATAATGGTACGGGTAGAACCTGCTTCGCTTAGAGGAGGAAAGGGGATAACTCGATCACGCAACTAAATTAATTCATTTACGCCAGTTCAAAAGACAGACGTTTAATGGAGGACCAATCTACAACTGTCAACCCCTCCGCAATTCACACCCTACAATTGTAAACTGTCAAACAATATTGGTTCAATATTGCCACCCCACTATATTTGTACCCTGAGAAGGCTGAGAGTAGTCAGGCGATGCAAATATGAAGATGGATATTCACTTCAAAAGAATAAGTAGTCGCAAGGATGCAATGCGCCACGTTAGTTCGATACAAGTCTTAGTATTTAAGTTCACCAAATCGCCTTTGAATTTTATCAGAATATTAAATAATTATGTTAATCTAGGAGCACTGTATGCGTACAATCAACTAGATTCAAATTCAATAACGATTGGTTATTTTTCATTATGTTTATTAAGGCACCAATAATTTATAGAATATAATATACAAAACTAAACTAATAAACATATTTTCTAAAAAAAAATTGATATTAAATCGTCTTCAATAAGTTGAAAATGAAGTTGAACACGCTCGTATTGAAGTGATTGAAGAACCACCTAACAAATAACTCTCACACAACTCTTTCGTCGTAAACGTGTTACGCGTCTTTCAATAAACGGGCGTCGGTCGATCCTCCCATTTTCTGAAATATGGACTCCCGTCATATCAGATTAGCACAGCGGGCATCCGTGGGCGTAGCATAGGCAACAGGTGTTGTCCGCGAAGCCCCAAGGAGCACGGTAGCGAAAAGGAGTAGAGAAAGGTGCTTGGATGTCGACGGCGAGGAACGTCAAAGGAGGTTCGGAGATCGCGGACGTCGCGAGTCGGCGTCCGTAAACAGCCGGCGAGACGAACACGGGGAACGTGGGTGGTCCGTCGTGCGTTGCCCCACTTTCGCTAACGCATGCACGAGCACGTGCGCCGATCCTTCTTCTGCTATGCAGAACCGGCTGTCCACGTGCGTGCGCGAACGCCCACGACTCTCCTCTCTCTCTCTCCTCTCTCTTCTCTTCTATACGTAATCGGCTTTCTCACTTCTTCTCTGTTCAACCCGGGATTCTTGAGCTCTTCATGCTAGCAAGACGACTAACCGACGACACTCGATACGAGGATAGACGAGTGGAGCGACGAGTCTCGCGAGACTGAACTTATTCGCGGTTGGAACGGCTTTGCCGATGCTTACGTATCTGAGACTTAATAGTCTTATTAATATAATACGTAGATTAAGGATCTTTATGCATTTATGAAGAAATTAAATGAGTGAAATATAAAACAGTAAGAGATTAAAGAAATTCAAGAATGTTGTAATGTCGCTTTTAACGTGACAAAGTCGTTAAGGGATGAAATCAATTTTTACCTTGTTCCCGCATAAAGATCCGTAGTATAAAAATAAGGAGACAGTTCTCGTACAAATCCTCCCTTTCTTCCCCTCCACGCCGCTCTTAACTTATCTTTAACCCCTTAGTGCTCAAATTTGTTAAAAAATCAAAATTTAATCATTATTTAATTCATATATTATTGTCAAAAGAAACACGAAACCCATTTTACATTTTTTTTTGTTATTTTCGGGTGGTTTTTGTATAAAAAGGTACTTGCAAGTACCGTCAGTAATTAAAAACAAATAGAAAAGTTTATTCTGAAAATTTAAACTAAATAAAATACATAATTTAAAAAAAACAACAACAAATAACGGCAAGACTATTAAGTATTTTTAAGCGCTACAGGGTTAATACTACCTTACTTTAACTTAATTTTACTATCACTTACAACTAACACTAAAACTTTCATAATAATAAAAATAATAATAAAATATAATAATAAGATTATATATTAAAAAATAAAGTTATATATTAACATAATAATATTTTATACTATTATTTTCATAATAATATAAAAAAATTATATATTGATTATTTTATTAAAAAAATTTAATATGTATATAGAGAGAGAGGGATTTATAAGCTAAAACATTTTAATCATTTTTAGTGCTCGGTAGATTTAGTATTAAGGGGTTGACTGTACTGTACGTAGGTTCATTGTCACGATAATTGAGCGCTAGCCACCATTGACTCGGCGAAACGGACCGCCCCCGCGTAACAACGGCCGCCGAACCGGAACGATCGGGCCAGATCTAAATTGAGAGCGTTACGTCGAACAAGCGTCATCCGGAAATTCTCGTGGCGATCGGCGAAATCGGAATTTGGATCGTTATTCCGGCACACCGACTCGACGGTTCGGTCGATGACGATACACCTCGTGGACCGGATTCTCGGTCCCGTTCCGGATCTACCAAGAGGACGTGTGAACGCGCGAGACAGTGGGCGGGGGCGGGAACACCTGTTGTCGCGGTGAATATTACCGTCAGCGTGTTCGTAACCGCCGCGATAACGAAAGTCGATTCCCTACGTCCTCCAAACTCGAGGACGTCGCCGAGAAACGTGAGAACATAGTTTTCAGAACAGAACGATGTCATTAATGCAGCGGAGACACGCGTTCTCCACAATTTCTTCTTCTGCTTCTCGTTACGCTCATTTACCTGCTCGTTGAGTTTCCTGCTGGAGAAACGGGCAAAACACTGGATTTCCTCTGTAGTTCCTGCGAGCAGCTTAGAATCTTGGAAAGTGAAGCTTCCTCATGATATTTCAGGCTTAGCTCGCTTGTTGGTAAGGATTTATAATTTTTTCAGAAACTGGCGACGTTCAGTCGACTGTAATTTCGTGGAAAAAATGTCGTAGGATGATCTAACTGGGATTACTTTAATGTTTGAAGTCCCTACTTCTGCTAGCCATTGTTCGCTTTTCGCCGAGATTTTTTCCCGTGATGTAGCAAATGGAACGGTGAGAACACGATTTTCTTGGAAAATGAAGAGCGTGGAAACATTAGAAATTTCTTTTGCAGAATATCACGATTTCAATCGTTGTAAAGAGGACATGCTCTTCAATTAGACCTATTTCTTATAGAAATTTAGGAAGGTACAAGCTTCAATTACACCTATTTCGTGTAGAAATTTCTTTCGGACGATTAGCAAGATGTAATAGAGAAAGTGAACGGTAAAGGATCGCAGCATGACGATCAACGGCAAACAGATCGTATTAAAATGAATTACGATCGACTATTAGCCCATCCGGTCGATTAAAATGATATACAACGATTTGGTGACAGTGTGACGCAAATCATTTGCATAGGTACGAATTCAGGTTGTCTCGATGAATATTCGAGCATTCGAAGAACCTCCGAGAACTCGAAATTGTTTGCCAGCGAGAAAAATATTACACATCTCGTCAGGAAAGTCGAGATCGGCCTGATCATTCTCGAAAGTTGAGAGAAATGAAAACAGGCAACTCGGAGCGGCTCGGACGAAACTCTCAAAGGAAACTTAAACTGCGAGTTCCGAATACGGCACTTAAATCTTATCAATTCTCGCGACAGGTTAAGCAAAAAGTCCCGTTAAGCAAAAACCGAATGAAATAAAAAGGTCCACGCGCTGGGTGAGTCATTGGTCCTAGCGAGACGCAAAGTCTGCCATCGCATCGGTTTCGGGTTTAAACGAACGAGGGAAGCCGAATCGGAAAAATATTTATTCGCGGCTGAGGCTTTGAACTCTTTTTCGAAAAATGCGATCGAAGGTGGTCGACTTCGAGAACGTCTGAAAGGCGCCTGGCACTTCCGTTTCCTCGAGCAACTTCCGGTCTTGAATTTCTTCGAATTCTCTCGAAAATCATCATTAATAGACGGCGGATCTTTATGCATTTATAGAAAAATTGAGCAGATGAAATTTTCAAAATTGCTGGAAAATTTGAAAGATTGAAGATGTCAACGTATGATTTCTCTTCAATGAAAATCATTAAGGAAAGAAATAACGTTCAATGCAGTTTCCATCTGTTGTAAATTTCTGTTTCGCATAATGATCCATAGTCTAGTTGTTAACAATCGTTTCCAGGATGTTTATACTACCTGTTAAACAAATGCGAAAACACCTGGTTTTCATTCTAATCAGTAGATTGCAGATTTTATGAGTTTGAGACAAAAATAGGACACGTACAATTTAAAGCAGTGGACATGTGAAAAATATTTAATGACATCAAGGTATTCCCTTCAGCTGAATAGGATAATTAAAAGAAAAATACAATTTTTATTTGGCCCCTGTGTCCTGCGATCAATGCAAACATTTTTTATTTTGCATAAAGATCCGCAGTCTATTAATCAGCAAACAAAGGTTTCAGATTAGAACAGGGGTTCTCAGTCTTTTTGAAGTCAAGAAATATTTATGGAACACTTTGAAAAAGCTCGCGGAGCACCGGTTAAGAACCAGTAGATTAGAACCTACTTTTCATTTGATCGGACGCATCGAACACGGCTCGATAGAGAACGAAATCTTTTCTCTTGCTTTAAAATCAGTGTGAAATAGACATATTAGAAGGAATGCCATCTCCATACGAAAACCGATAATAGCTTTCCGAACGATTTAATAGTTTACGATGGGAGGTAAAACGACAGTCGAGATCGGACAGCATTTGTGACAACATTCCAGTAGCGTTGCCACAGTGGCATCGTCCGGGTCGCTAAAAATAGCGCCTCATCAAAGCAGCAATTTAATCGAGTGAATTCGCGGAGTGTACCTTTCTTTCTCTCTCTCTCTCTTTCTCTCTCTGGTGTTTCGAAATCGCGTTTCTCGTTGAAAGACGCCGCGCCGGGGCGATGACGAGGAATCGATCTCTCGGGAGGAGAGCTCTGTAATCGTGATTACGAGCGATCGCGAAGGAGAAAGCCTGAACAGAAGGAGGCAGAACAGCCAGAATGGATTGGAGGCGATGAAAATTTGTTGTCTGGAAGGTCGGCGACCCGGCGCGATTGGATTAACCGAGAAATTGCTTTGGAAAGGGAGCGTGTTCAAAGGGCGAGCCACGCGGTGCGTTCACGAGCCGAAGGTTAGAAGAAGAATGCGACCCGACTGGGCCGCGGCACCTATAGTAACTATAGTAGAGACACGGATTGCGAAAGATCTTCCTTCGCGTGGGAGGCCGGCCGATGCTTCGGCCTCAAGGACATCCGCATTCGCGGGGAACGTCACCCGTCCTCGCACTACCCTTCTCTGTACCCTTCTCTCTACCCTTCTCTGTACCCTCCTCTACCCGACTATGTACCCGTAAACTTCGCTGGAAACGCTTCGCGAAGATTGAGCGAAAGAGCTTCGACTCCGGTGGTCTTGCCGCGAGGATCGTTTTCACCGTGGAGGATCTTCGAGCACTTCCTGCATCTCTCTATCTCCTGCTAAACTCCTGACACCTGGAAGCTTGAACGATGGAGCCGAGGTTCGCCGCAGTTGTCGATCAGCGTCTTTCGTTGTTATTAACGAGTTTGCAACGTGGCGAACTTTCGCTAAATTAACCCTTGTGTCGTAGTCAACCGGTTGCCCATTTGCTGTATTTCTTTCAACAATTTGTTAATGTTCCTCTAAAGAATATTACAAAGTTTCTCTGAATCTCCATTCTTTACTCACTGATATATTAATTTATACATAACTAGCTGACCCGACAGACGTTGTTCTATCCAAAATTCTATAAGTTTGTTTGCGATCAGACGTCGATAATGTAAATTCCTTTTTGTTGTATTGAAATATGATTCAAAAAGCACTTTTAGCTTTTCCCGAATTTTCCATTTTTAAAAAAAATATTTAGCCAAATCAGTCCAGCCGTTCTCAAGTGAAGCGCTGACCAACGAAACAGGATCTGATTTTTATTTATACATATAGAAGATTTATACATAAGGGTCAACTTGGTGTAATCCGAACGTGCTTGCCGTTTCCCTCTTTCTTCTTCGTTCTTACGAACCATAATCCCGACGGAAGCCGCGAATTTATTTTCGCGCGCCACGGGTTGCCGAGCTGCGCTTTCTCAACCCGGAAACGACCCGGATTAAAACGGGCTTCCGAGTTCGACGAAACGGATCCGCGACCCGTTCCCGATCCTGCAACGCTCGATACAAGTGCCCCAAGGCGAAAATATCTCTTTCGTGGCCGACGCACGATCATCTGCTAGACGAGACCCGTCGATCCCCGGTAATTGCCTCTTCAAGGCGTTAGGCCAGAAACTGGTCTTTGATCTTCTATCTTTGGTATCCGCGGGACTATTAACGCGTGCGGTACCCGAGGTTTATTTATTTATCGTTTGAATAGCTTATTAACCCTGGATAACGAAGCTATCGTGTCTGACGTAGGGCTTACAGAAAAGAACAGGAGTGGTGTTAGCCCTGTAGAAATCTCTTAGGAGTAATGCGGGAAGTAGGTCCTTGGGAGAGTAAATTACCCATTGGTTAATAACCCATTGGTTATCCCGGGTGTGGGTGTTTACGGGTTCGCCCGACTTCCTCAAGCCACATCCTCAACAACAACAAAAAGGGCTTAAAATATAGAATAGTTAATGTTTTTGTTACTTTATTCTATAAAGCAATTTTGCAAATTACCAAGTTAAATACTCAACGTTTCGATCTTCGTTTAGATCATTCTCAAGATTAAAATTGAAATTCTGTTCGTTTTAAATTGCAACAAACAGGGAGTGAAATAGAAACTTACTTTCTCTCTTAGTTTGTTTAACAAGTTGAATATGATATAACGATATTCTGAAATTCTTCTAATAATTCCACTGTTTTCAATCACATCTACTCGTTCCTGTCATAAATTAATAAAATCCGCTGTTTCTTTTTCTGTTTTTAGTTTGTTTAACAAGTTGAATATAATATAACGATATTCTGAAATTCTTCTAATATTTCCACTGTTTTCAATCACATCTACTCGTTCCTGTCATAAATTAATAAAATCCGCTGTTTCTGTTTTTAGTTTGTTTAACAAGTTGAATATGATATAACGATATTCTGAAATTCTTCTAATATTTCCACTGTTTTCAATCACATCTACTCGTTCCTGTCATAAATTAATAAAATCCGCTGTTTGTTTCTGTTTTTAGTTTGTTTAACAAGTTAAATATAATATAACGATATTCTGAAATTCTTCTAATATTTCCACTGTTTTCAATCACATCTACTCGTTCCTGTCATAAATTAATAAAATCCGCTTTTTCATTATAACGTATCAATAAAGCTGTGTCACACTGGAGGACGCAGACTTCTTTTACTCGCCAACAAACTAATTCACCGTGGACATAATTCGACGAATCGTAATTGGATAGCGCATTCTTATGCAAAACTGTGTTTCTTTTTTCTCTGGAATGCGACATTTTGACGGGCTCGGTAGTTGCTGTGTTAATGATCGGTGAAAAATCGTTCGACCGGAAGAGCAAGGAGTGCCGGAGACAGTACACGCGAGTATAGCTTAAGTTGCAAGTAATGATACAGCAAGATGCGAGCGGCAATTACACGGAGGGGCTAGTTTGCTCGTTGGTCTCGCGGACGGAATCACTCGCGGCTATTAAACGCGTTGAATTTAATCAATAGGTACGGTAATCTCTCGGACGAGGAGGCAGATCGAGACGCAGTCGAACAGCCGCGCGGCTACTTTATGCGCCGCTCGTCCAACTCCGAGCTCACTTTGTAGATGCTTAAAGTAATGTCGCGAAGCAAAACCAGTCGTGGGACGCACGCGAAACCGAGTAAAACATCAGCCGAAGCGAATGGTATGGTTAAATTCCTGCTTCAACCGGTCCTTGAATCAACTGGCTGCGTTTTCGACGAGAGATGTTGTTTTGGTAACATCGTACAGCTTCGTCGAGACTTCGAACCACGGGCTGATGCAAGTAGGTGGCTTCTCCTCGGTTGTTCAGAGAAGTTTTCAACATTCTCGATGCGATGAAATTAAACATTCCCACAAAATTAAGTATTCTCACAAATTCTCTGTGTGATGATCGATAAATCTTCCAGCAAGCAAAGTGATTAGCAATTCATTGTAATTGCTACATAGACAGCCTCCTCGAATTAGCATCGAATTAACACTGTACCGACCATTTGTCAGTACTAAGTAATTGGTAGTGTGTAAACAACAATTGTGGGAAGGAATGCAACGGAAAAAACAAGCTATCGTTTGTTGCAAACGATGCAGAATATTTTTATTCCACGTAAGAATCTGTAGTCTATTAATAAGTTTTCATTGAGGCATATTCAAGGCTACAACGATTGTGAAGAGGACATCCATAGATCCTAAGAATAGTAAAATATGCGAAAGGAGGAACAAGATTCAATTAGACCTCTGTTTATCGTAATTGATACAGAATATTTTTATTCCGCATTAAAATCAGTCTATTAATAACTTTTCAAGTATCATCACGATTTCAATAATTCTAAAGACGACATATAGATTCTCAGAACAGCTCGAAGACGTTTGCCCCACAAAACTTGTCGGGAAAAATCAGCTTCGATTAGACCTATTCCTTGCAATCGTTATAGAATATTTTTATTCTGCATAGAGATCTGCAGTCTATTAATAACTTTTCAAGTATCATCGTGACCTCCATAATTGTAAAGAGGACATAAATACCCAGAACAGCTCGAAGACGTTCGCCCCGCAAAACTTGTTGGGAAGAAACAAGCATCAACTAGACCTAATTCCTGCATTCGATGCAGAATATTTTTATCCCGCACAAAGATCTCCAATCTATTAAAAAAATTTCATTGAGGAATCCTGAAGACTGCAACGATTGTAAAACAACAGAGCATGAAATAGGTCGCATGAATAACTTGAAGACGTTTGCAAATTATGCGAAGAAAGGAACCGAGCTCTGTTTGTTGCAATCGATACAGAATATTTTTATTCCACACAAAGATCCGCGGGCTATCAATATCTTTTCAAATATCATCATGATTCGAATAATTATAAAGATATATATATGTATATATATACTATAATCTTTTATATATTTATTTCATTATTATATTTATTATTATTATAGTATATATTATATATAAGTATATTATATTATATTATTATTATATTATACTTATATATTATAATTATATATATGATTACTTTTTATGTCTTTTGTAATTCGCAAATAATATATGATTATACAAGATTATATAAGAGATAAAAAAAATATATATAAATTTAATGAATATATGATTACTTTTTATGTCTTTCGTAATTCGCAAATGTTATATGATTATATAAGATTATATAAGAGATAAAAAAAAAAGAATAAAATAAATTATATATATATATAATTATAAAAAAAATAAATATAGCAGAACAGCGTGCAGACGTTTCCAGGGATCTCGCAAAGGCAGCTTCCGCTGCAGGCCCTACATGGTCCTTGTCTCATTACACGTATTGTTACCTCGAAGTATACATCAGCGAGATGCAGTCCGAAACGCAGATGCACGCAAACGCCTCCGCAGCGTCGCGAGCGGAATCCCTTAACTGGCCATACTCTTTAAGGACAGTTAGCTGGTCCGAGCGAGTTCCGGTTCGTCGAGACAGACGTGTCACGTTTATGTTCATTCTTTTTCTTTCTTTCTCTCTTTGTTGACGATACACCAAGTGCGTCCACCCGTGCACAGAGGATCCGTAAATCGATTCGGACGCGCAGTTTCGCTCAGAGCTCATTGTAGCTGTCGGCGCTCGGTGCAGTTGACTTCTCAATAGCCACTCGGCGAGACCGAATGCTCGGTTACCATGATCGCGATAATGATTCGCGGCCGCTGATCTTCGCGCGATCACGCGATATATCACACATGTCTTGTCTATTTCATTCGGAGTTATTAATAACCATTAACGATCATTTTTTGCTCTTTTATTTTATATGCCTAAAAATGGTAAATTTCATTTCGAATGAAATCGTAAAAACTCATATAACTAAAAAAAACATAAATTCTACGAGCATGGATCTTCAAGTTATCTGAAAAATCGCAAAATATCACAGAACAAAATGCCATGAAGCTAAATGGTGAAAACTTGGATTTTAATTTCTCTTGTGAAAACGAAATAACTTTATTTGGTAATTTCGTTCATTTCGGAATAAATAAATTGATATACAGTGCTACGTCGATGTTTTGAAAAAGATGTGGTATGAGTTCCGGTTCGATTTTTCAAACTTTCCGGATGATTCGTTGAAACGGCTAAGGCGATGTCTCGGAGAACGAGGGCTAAGTTCGACGTTTAGGTTCTCCGATGAAGCGGACGAAACTCGCCGGCGAGACCCGTGGGCGAGTTAATTTTACGAAAGCGTGTCTAGCGTGTCTGGACTTTCTCACCGAGGCGCGAAAGCTACGGGAGATGCTGAAGAAGAGGAAGCGAGAGGCAGCGGTAGCAGCAACGGCTTGAAAATCGTGAGGACGCTCGAGGCAGGGGAGCAGAAGGGAACCGGAGAAGCTGGTCCGGCGACTGAAACACGGCGGAACAATGAAAAGGAGCCGCGGTCGAACCAGATGAAGAGATCACTGCCGGAGAGCCGGACTGGATCCAGGACAGAAGCAAACGGAGAAAAGGGAAGAACGAGAACACGACTCGCTGGACTGCGAGAGACGCTGAGGAACGAAGCTGTATCTTCGTGTTCCCTCGCCCGAAATTCAATCCACGGCAATTGCCACGAAACGCTTTTCCTATTCACTAGGTTAGAGCACAATTGATTGAAGTAATCACAACGTGAAAAATTGTGGACGAATAATGACAAAAACTTGCTCTTCAGGGGTCAGGATATCATCTCAGAATGATTTGTCTAGCAATTAATTCTATCCTACCTGGAACAATTCCATTCTATTGGAAATTGTTGTTACATATTTATAAAATTGAATATGTAGCAATTGATTACTAGACTTGCGGATGTTTGTTCAACCCGCAATTATTTAATAAGTAAAAAAAATAAAAAAAATTCTACTGAATTCTATCGAATTTTATATCCTACAATTTTTTTAAAATTTTCAGAAAGCATAAATGCATATAAATCCGCAGTCTATTGATTATCTAATCTACCAAACATGTTTAATAATCTAAAAAGAATTTTAAATAATGGTACAGCAATTTTTAGTGGTGATTAAAGTGGTATCAATTTTGTCGACGATTTGAAGAACATTCGAATGCAAGTACTGGATTCAAATCGCAAGATGTACAAGTAACTCGAGCACAAAGCGAAACGTGCCCTCGAAAGGCCATGTGGAGCAATGCCGGAGAAAAGAGTCGTCGCTTATGGTTGTGTGAACCATTGAAATCAGCCAGCTGCCGCGCCTCGACCCCAGAAAATTAGATAATTCCGATGTGACGCCCGCGGGCCGGTTATCGCGTCCGCGAGGTCGATAAGTTAAATCTCCTCGAGAGCCGCCAGAGGCTCGTTCCTTCTGTTCTTTATGGGTCCCACCACGAGCGACTTATTAATTTCCTTTTAATCTTCCCGGCGCTATATTTAGTGGTCGACCCCTCTGGTAGCGCGCGGTCCGAAGCCAACAAGCTAAGTCGAAGGCGTCGAGGTGTCCAATTATCGTCGGAGATGGATCGCTGAAAAACCGATACCTATGATCAGCAATCTAGTTGTCGTGCTTCTCTCTCTCTCACTCCCTCTCTATAATCTGATAACTGATAGTTAACACGTTTGAACACCGCGGGGCAAATCCTTTCGACCTAACGTGGGAATAGAACAAGCTATACTTATATCTGTGCTCCGACTACGCTTTCAACTAAACAGTGTCCTTAAGTAACGCGAAACCTTATTTCCTCCCTTATTAGACTGCAGATCTTATGCGTTAATCAGGAAAGTGGCCAACTCGATTACAAGACGGCGAACGCATCAGAGGAATTTCAAAATTCTAGTTCATCAGAATCATTAAGGAAGGAAATCTACTTTTGCCAGACTTTTTCTGTTATTCCTGCTTCTCACAATTAAGGGAGGAGACTTTTACTTAACGCGTTCCGCGGCGAGCCGGTTTTGCTCGACAATTAAACAAACTTTATGGGCTTTGGTCTACACTGCGGTTTTAACAATGATTCAATATTTTGGTGGAAGTATATTCTACTACTAACTTTAACGTGTTAATTAACACTGAAGAATTTCTTTCTCACAATGTTACTAACGTTCTCGTTATTCACTATACTCTGTAATATTCTGTAATATAGAGCTTATGAAAAATGTTCGCATCGATTGCACGACACAGGAGTCAAATAAAAATTGTATTCTTCTTTTAATTATTCTGTTAAGTTGAACACAAGTACATTGATGCTCTTAAATATTTTCAACATGTCCACATGTAAATGCAAAAGATCCGTAGTCTCAATATTCAATATTTTGGTGGAAGCATATTCTACTACTAACTTTAACGTGTTAATTAAGACTGAAGAATTCCTTTCTCACAATGTTGCTAACGTTCTCGTTATTCACAAATAAACAATGCAATTCGCATCGATTGTACGACACAGGAGTCAAATAAAAATTGTATTCTTCTTTTAATTATTCTGTTAAGTTGAAACAAGTACGTTGATGCTCTTAAATATTTTCAACATGACCACATGTAAATGCAAAAAATCCGTAGTCTAGTAATAATAGCAGATCAACGAATGTGAAACAAGGAGGTAACACTGGTTCCTTTGATTCCAGGCGAACGTGAGCCAAGCCGAGTACGAGCGAGCGCACAGAGAGTACCTGAAGAAAGTCCACCTGTCCTCCGACGAGGAGGCCTCGAAAAGCAGGAGGAGCCTGCACGTGTTTCACGCCGCAGGTACAGAAAAAAGAAACATCTTGGTCGCGTGTTTGTACAAATTCGCTACTTCCTCTCTCTTTCTCGCCTCGCCTATCGATACGTTATTCTTAAGAGGGAACACGAACGATCCTCGGAAACGCGTAATTTTTGCGGCCGGCATTCTGAAAAAATATACACACCACGCCCGCTATAATTACTGGTCGCGTAAACAAGAATCCGATTCAAAGAACGCGCTCCTGGTTTTTTCGCCACGTGTAACAAACTATGACGATCTGTTCGAGAGAAGCTCCGGAACTTGTAACGTTTTCTCGTTGGCGCTATTTTGCATTCATTCAAAGAAATAATCAAAGTTCCTTCGGAAAATTCATTTGCCAGGTTAATCAGTTTGTGGATACCACCCGGGGGAGGATCAAAATGACACGTTCCGATATTTGTTAATTTAGGATTATTGGGATTCTAAGGATTCATCAATGAGGCATTATTTAACAAATTTATTTCTTCTGAAAATTAATTATCGTATACCTTATAGATTGGATCTAAAACATACACGCTGTCTTCCGGTTTCAGAACAATTCCTAATTTTTGCAGCAGAGTGTCTGCTTCTTCTTTCTTGTAGTTCATAATGCTATCGAATACTGAAAATTAATTAACTAGCCAGGAAAGGGGAAAACGACGCGTTCTGATATTTTTGATATATGATTGTTAAAATTCTAATAAAGGTTCATCCGAGTGGACTTATTCAATAAATGTAATTAATTTTCGGATACCAGCCAGGGAAAGGGATAATATTTGAGGGGACTTGACGTGTTCCGATCCCTTTTTGCTAGAGTTTCGAGCTGTTCACGTGCACGCAACAGGGAGAAGTTGGAACGCGTGAAACTAGTTGGTTGGAGTGGCTTTCCGGAGCCGAATACTCGAGCAGAGCGATGCAGAGCGGAGCGGCGCGACGCGGCACGTTTCGCGCTCGTAGACGAGTATTAAAAGAAAGGGTCTTTGGATACGTGACGTTTGACTGCGTGGAAAGGGTTAGAGTGGGTTGGAGCACCCTCGAACGAGCTCCTAACGGCTCTGCCCCCGGATCTCCTTCTTTTCTACCGTCTCCAATTACGAGCGGCGCGTTTTGCATACGATTACGCGTGCAAAGAAACGACTCGGACGATGTAATACCTTGACATCTTAACTCTTCGCGCGAGGCAGACTTCTGCGAGACCACCTACCAGGTGCTCCACTTACTTACAAATTTATACTGTTTTAACCCTTTAGGCTCGGAGATTTTTCTTCGACCGCCGGCCATCAAATTGAACGAATCATTTGTTGCTCACAGAAATAATTAAATGCTCTGTTAAGGTGGGATCTCCTTTCCGCTGTCTGGACGGCTCCAATTTTATATTATTTGAAATTTATATTGAATTTTCTGCTTGTTCTTTTTTTCTTTCTTCTGCTGTGCGTTTGTCGAACCTACTGCTTCAGAATACTTTCGGACTATTGTTTGTTTGAATTTTTTCGAAATCTTAAAAATCGTTGGTTCTACAGCAACGTGTAAAATAAAGCGTCAACATTCTTTTCCATTAAATTGTAATAACTGAACTACTCAACAAATTAATTCATTTCTACACAACATTCATTCTTCGCACTATGAATATTTCAAGAAATGCAGAGAAATTTATGACCGAAGACATCGGCGATTTAAATTATCTGAAAAACTACTAAACAAGTAACATAATGAACAATATTGAATTTTATGTTGAGACAACAAAATTTAAAGAATTAATTACAAAATGATAACAAAAAATATATTTATTGCGATAGAAGGTAGGAATATTTTTTTAATGAATTTTAGTGGAAATTTCATGTCTCTTATCGTTGAAGAGTTATAGTAAAATGTTACGGTCCAGTCCATTGTGTTATTCGGATGTCCTATTGTATATCGCGATGGAAGGTTCATTTCAAATAATTTCACGATTGATGTTCCAACTAATCATATGTCTGTATTAAAATATTTGTGTATCTCTAATAACCACATTCTATTTTGTAATTATTATATTCTGTTTTGTATGTGGTGTATTTCGTTTTTTTGTCATTATGTTGAAATAAATCTCGGAAGGATAATGCGACATTGTTTCTTGTACAACGAATGGAGTATAATTGGCGCTGGGAAAACGAAACGTTCAGACGCGCAAAAGAGATCCCCTTGGAATGGGTTTTGCTGCGGAGTTTTATTGATACAGATTTTGTGGAACAAACACATCACATCTTGCGACTGCCATAATTGCCGGCAATCTTTCCACGTCCTCTCGAATGATTTACGACGTCCCCTCGGAAGGGACAGTCTCAATTAAAGGGCTAAAGGGTCAATAACACGCGTTTCATAGCTGACACTTTCGAGGATTCGGCTGTCCAGACTCGAGCAACAATGTCGGAGCAACTGCTATTCCTGTCCAGGCTTATCAATCACTGGACAGCTCCCGTATCGCTGATCTAATTAACTTCTACGCGCCTGGTCGGCTCTATCACTTCTCGAACCACGCGTTTTCGTTCGCTGCGATAGAGCCGACGCTTTTTTTCGAAAACAAACTTGTTGTCTAGCCGTTGGTAAAAATGTTTCTTCTCTCGCGTTTATAACAAAAATGACTAGATCTCAGATAGGTATCAGCTTATCGATATTTCTGTTCAACAGAGTTACGTTGAATTACTCCATGAATTATAATTACGGAGTAATTCAATTACATTGTATTCAATTATTTTGTGATTCGAAATTCGATCTCTTCATTCAATTAAATTACAATGTAACTTGTAGTTGTCTCTCATTCAATTCAATTAGATTATATTTACACTACACTCCTGATTCGCGTAATATACTTGAATTACGTAGTTCAACTACAATGTATTTAAATTAAATTATATATGCATATATTTAAATTAAATTAAATTAAATTAAATTAAAGTGCAACTCTGCTATTTAATTATATTATAACTCAATAATATTATAACTCTGCTAAGTTCAACTACAATGTATTTAAATTAAATTATATATGCATATATTTAAATTAAATTAAATTAAAGTACAACTCTGCTATTCAACACCTGTCTCTCTCGCAACTAATGCAATTTGATTTCGAATAAAATGAACATGGAACTCTCTAGTTGTGGAATCGTGTTCTTAGCGGTGCGAATACTTGATTAGGCGTTTCATAAATCCGGGTTCTAACAGTAAGTCACGAGCAAGGTACTCGGTGCATCGAGGAGCAAAAAGCTTTCGATTTCATCGTGCGCGAGGCATCCGGGGACTGGTCCGGAGTGCCATGGCGAACCGCTTTCCACCGTTCGCGGAAAGGAAAACGTGTTCCCCGACGACGATAAGTTGTCTCGCGACTCGGCCCTGTTCGTTCGGTGCGTCCTCTTCTTGCAGCTGCGTCTGTAGCGGCCGCGTTATTATGAAATAGAAATTCCGACCGCGGTGGAATGCCGAACGACGAGTTCCCGAACGCAATAAGAACGAATCGGCGAGGAAGCCGCGGCTCGGTCATGTTCGATTTCCTTTTGTACACCTCAAGTGTACGAGCATTCCTTCCACCGGGATTCCACCTCGCGAATCGTTCCAGGAGATCGCCGGTCGCGTGCCGATTCCGTCGAAACCGGCCGAAAATATTCCGGAAAGCCAACCTCCCTTTCGAGTCCATTCCGCAGGTGCAGGTAATAATCAGCGACACTTAGCACCACTGCTTTTGAGAATACTATCTTCTGAAAAATGAGTTTACGTCTTAATCACTATGATAAATACTGACCTTTGCGAAACGGTATTCTTAAGCAAATCACTCGACGTTTTTGTGGCGACGTCGAGACCGTTCCACATCGATCTAAGAGGAAAAATATCCTACACATCAGATGATAATAAAATAATGTCGACTTGATGATGAGGAAAAATTCTTTGAAAAATCTTTCACAACTTTCTTATGCAGGTCTATGTTGAACATTTAAAATATATAATTTTTAAATCTGTATTAATGAAAAATTAATGAGAGAGAAAATCGTAACTTTAAAAATTGTGACAGGCAGGGTAGCACCATATTAACAGCTGATTGTTATCGGAATTCTCCTTTTATATAGTTTGAATTTATTGTAATAAAAATTTCTACATTGTTGAAGTCGACTAAACGGCATAGAAAATTGGTCATTGCACAATGTTTAAAAATGATGGTAAGGAACTAGAGAATATAGAGTATCGTGCATAGAAGCTTAAAGATTCTTATTATTGCTCTGACACAAGTTTCTTTAGAACGAATAAATATTTAAAACTTTTATTATAAATTTTATACAATTTAAATATTTTATATAAAATTCCTCAAATTTTATATAAATTTATAATACTTTATTATAAAATATCTCAAATTCTATTTAATTTAAATAATTTATTCAATTCATTTACGGTTCGACGTTTTCACGTATCGATTTCTTTGTTTACGTCGCTGTTAAACGAATTATTACGTGTGCGATTAGGCGCGGTAAAGATTCCTGAAAAAGAATATACGAGAGTTACATCTATTTTCTGACATGACATTCTTTCCACCTAAAATGGCCATTTGACGCAGAGTGCGTTCGTTCGGCGGCCACCTTGTTAAAACACCCGTGAAACAACTTTCTCTATTTTCGGCAACCTTCTGGAATCAGGTGTTCTATATTACGAGACCGAATGCTATTTCTGGCGGCGATGATGTGTAAGGTAATCTATAATTGGTGCCGGTGCCGCGAATAAACCTCGGAACATCGTGAATTCCGGCACAGTGACGAATTTCTCCAACTTTTACGCCGAACGATCGGAATGCCAGGGATTCCCGGCCGATTTCACGGCGAGTTATTTTGCGAGTTATTCCGTTGCGATCGCTGGTCGATCGCCAAAACGCTTTTCATTTCCTTTCCGATCAAACTGCACACGCGTCGTTGAACCAGAGATCCGACAATGTGATCGCGGGATCCTATTCTGAGGTCGCCCCCGCGCGATCATCAATTCGGTAGTAACAAACGAATCTTTAAGAGAATGGAATGCAGATTGATTCGTCTGCTTTTATTGCACGAACATGCATTCCGACCTCCTGTACAAGCCAGAGCTTGCTGATTTATAACGCTGTCGACTTTTTCTCTAGACTGGGGCTCCCGGTTTCAATCGGCAGTGCAAACAGCGTCCGGGTCTCGTCGTTTTCCGAAATCGTTTAAATTATTTCGTTCCTCGATTGTGGATCTTTCAGGATTTATAGCTGGCCAAAGTTGTCAAACACATGGAGATATTAATTCATCGTGATCTCTTGTATTCTTTATTTATCGCGAAGGAAAGAGGGAACGTTCTGCTTTAAACCCTTGCTGTATGATTTCATCCAGTTTGAAAGCTTCATTGCAAGGGAAAGGGAACGATGTTCTCTGTTATTTATCGTTATATTTTGTGTTATTTATCGCAAAGGAAAGAGGGAACGTTCTGCTTTAAACCCTTGCTGTATGATTTCATCCAGTTTGAAAACTTCATTGCAAGGGTACGATGTTCTGTGTTATTTCCTTGCTCTATAATTTCCTTCTCTTTTCATTCATTACATAGAAAAAGGCGGAACAATTTGCGTTAACCCCTCGCTCTATGATTCCTTTCAATTTTCATTAATTACAGAGAGAAGAGGGGGCATTCTGCGCTAACCCCTTGCTCTATGATTTCTTTCAATTGTCGTGAATTATGATGAAAATGGAGAATGCTCTCTGACGATCCGGTGCTCTATAATTTCCTTCACTTTTCGTTCGTTATTGCGTGCCCGTATTTACTCTGGCGGTTAAGCATCCCGACCAAGAACGTGGTATCCATACAAGTTCTGTTCGACATTTTCATTCGACTCTTCGTTCGTATAAATTCAAGTGTAGGGTTGTTTCAGCAGAATTGGAGCAGGCATATTCTCCACAGCCGGAAGCTGAGTGACATTCCCCATTCTCAGGAGGAGGAGACCCTATTCTTTACCAACATTTATTTTGATTCTTTGGCCACCCAGAAGTTTATATTTTAATTCTACCTGGATTTTGATTAATTTCACACATTATTTTCAATGAAAGAGGAAAAAAAGAAATTTTTGGAAATTTAGGAATAATTTATGCTATATTAGGTATTGGATTTTTAGGATTTATTGTATGAGCTCATCATATATTTACTGTAGGATTAGATGTTGATACTCGAGCATATTTTACATCAGCGAATTAAAGTATTTAGTTGACTTGCAACATATTGTGGATCAAAAATTTATTTAAACCCTTCAATTATTTGATCATTAGGATTTATTTTTTGTTCACTTCGTATTTTCTACTGATCAATAATTAGAGATCGCAGAAGCCGATCATTATAGGTTTTGCACTCTGACTTCGCCCTTGTGCAAGTCAAATTCAACCTTATACAAACATCTCATTTCTGTAAATCAAATTCACCCTTTTACAAATCTATTTCATTAAGAATCCCATTAATTTCAGAATCTCAAGAATTATAATCGAGATTCATAATCGAACAATTCCATTAATTATATTAATAATCCCATTAAGAACATTTAAAATTAATAATTGATTTATTTGGATTAAATTATACATCTTTTTACACGAGAATAGAAACGTAAGACTCGATACTCAATACGATTCGTTAAATCCATGTGTACTTTCATTTTTAAAATTGATGATCAAAAAGTAATTATAACGACCATACATATTGATGCTTTTCAGAATCTCAAGAATTATAATCGAGATTCATAATCGAACAAGTCCATTAATTATATTAATAATCCCATTAACAACATTTAAAATTAATAATTTATTTATTTGGATTAAATTATATATATGAGAATAGAAAATTAAGACTCGATACTCGATACGATTCGATAAATCCAAGTCGTATACATACTCATATACAAATTTGTATTTGTATTATATAAATCCAGACGTATACTTTCATTTTTAAAATTGATTGATCAAAAAGTGATTATAACGACCATACATATTGATGCTTCTACCTTGGTACAAGGCTGGCAAGCTTTCCACCGCTATATCTCCGAAGGATTAACATAGAAATAAACTCGCTACAATGAAACGCAAAATCGCGACGTTTCATACAAATTGAAACAAGAAAATTAGACCTCCGCCAATCGGCTGACGAGCCCTTCAATTATCGTAACTCCGACTTATCCCATCATCGCAATTACGGAGCAAGTATGCCGAAGAATGCCAGTGAAGCACCGCGTCCGTCCGACCGAGTAAGATCCACGTCGTTTAAGAAACCCGGTGACCGAGAAAACCAAGAGATCTCTCTCTCGCTCTGTTGCGACGGCTGGATCGTTTCTTATCGAGCAGAGAAAAAAAACGACGATTTGCCTAGGCGTTTTCACCGGAGGATTTGGAAAACTATTTTCTACCCGTGGTTTACGGCCCCGGTGAAGATAACGTTCCGGGAGGAGGACCGTTAGGATATCGGCGACGCCACGGGGATCGAGATAAACTTTCTCGTCCGAGGCTCGCGTCGTATTTTTACATTTCCGACACAGGGATTTATCCCGACACGACCAAACCTGTAACGTTACACAGCGTTCTGTTACACGGCTCTCTGTTTTACGATTGGTACACCCGCCGACAACGGGACCATGTTAATCCTACGGTGTCGTCTTACGCGAACATTCGAATCGCTGCGTTTCTTCCTTGAACGCCTTGTTCAGCGAGAAAAGGGAAAATAAAGGGCGCGAGGAAGCGCGCCGATGGCCTCGTTACGCCACATGCCTCCCACGCCGAGAAACTAGGCGAGATAGCCTGCCTCTTCGGACTATCCAACCGTGCCGTGCGTTTTTCGAAACTTTTACGTCCCGAGCGTCGTCGAGCACTTATTGTTTCTAATGTTGTAAACTCTAGCGAAGAAAATGGTGGTGGATGGGAGTGAAGATAAAGGGTAACTTCAATTGATGTTTAACTGACGTATATTTTTCAGTTAATTGTTAATTAACGTTCTCGATAAACTCGAGTTCGAATCAGGGCTGTTACTTTACCGAAGCTTCAACTCTTCGAAGATTCGAAGGATTCGAAAGAACGAAGGTAACTTCGAAGTCGTAAAAATTGTTTTCAACTATAAATAACTAGCAAAAAATTCTGAAAAAAATCTCAAATGTAGAGTGTATCTACATCTTTTGTTTGTCGTTTATCTCATGTCCATACCTTTTCTCGTTTTAGAGCAAATTGCATTTTAGCGCGGGGGAATTTACCCCAATATCATCCTTATCGGTGGGGGTAGACATTTGAAATTTCACATAATATTTTTTTAGATATAAAACGATGTTTTAAGATAGGAATCAGGAAAATCGAAGTCTTTCGAAGTCTTCAAAGTTTTCAAAACGAACAGCTACGTCCAATCTTCCGCATCGCCGACTTTTGCATCCTAACGCATTTTAGAAAATGAGCGTCTTCATTCGCACAAATTCAACTTTTTCGCCTCTTATCCGTTAACTGGGAACGCATCGAACGAATCGAAAACATCGAAGCTACAGAATTCGAACACGCCCGCGTATTGTTTGACGCGTCTGTTCATGACCGGCCAATTCTACTTACAGGAAATACTAGACTCCTTCATCCAGCGCACATTCAATCTGATTTTTCTCGAGAATTACTTCGCTTGCAGTCGCTTGTAATCACCGTGTAACCGCTCCTGTCATGCGTGTGCCTGTAAGCCGTCTTATTAGCGTCTTATTTCACACGCGACGCCTTTCTCGGAATTTGTTTAACCCTTTGACTGCGTAGAAACATACCAGTAGATAACATACCGATAGATAAATGTACAACAGGGTGAATCGCGAATCGAGATCGGTAGAGATTACTCTGTCATTGGCAGTCCAATCGATACAGTCTATATTTTATCTAAAGCAATTTAGAAAAATTTTGTATGTCATACTCGGCGAAGATAGGCGTAGAATAATTACAGATGTATTTGGATAGACAGATACGATTTTATTATAAACTGGCTAACCCGACAGACGTTGTCATGTCCAAATTTCAAAAATTCGATTCTCCAATAAAAATTTGACGATGTGCTCGACGACGAACTCGTTGGAAACCAATAACCAGTACCGTTTAAAAAATTATTCCCGACTTTCCTTCATAATAGTTTCGAATTTTTGTTCCTGAAAATTTTCCAGGACCATAACGAGCAAAACAACAACAAAAAAAAGAATTACGCATATACATCGTTCGAATCGTGATTTATGGTCTCGAGTTCATACAAAAATCCCATAGAAAAAAGCACTTACATTTTTACCCGAATTTCCCATTGTTTCAGGGCAACTTTTCCAATTATGTCTTTCCCTGAAAACCACCTTATTCGAACTGTTACAAACATTAAAAAAAAATTAACCAAATCGGTCGAGCAGTTCTGAAGTGATGCGCTTGTCAACGAACAGCTTTTAACAATTTTTATTTATAATAGATAGATAGGGAATAGGGATAGAGATATGAGTATCTGCGATTTTCCATGAATCTTTCGTAGCTGACGGGAGACAAGTCACCGGTTAAAAAGAACGCGAACAACGTTGACAAGGTGTATCGTGATCGTAAATAGCCGCTTACGCGCGGCTCGCGCATCAAGTTCCCGGAACGGTCCTGGAATGCGTCGGAAACTACCTGTCCATGGTCCTGACGTAAACCGGAGACAATTGCGTGTGAAAATCCCCGACGATCTCTGCTCACGGCGATGGTAAAACCGCGTGGCGAACGCGGCCGTACACATTACTCCCACAAATACGCGATAGCGATGGGTAACGAGCGCGGGTGACGCGCGAGTACGTCTATTAACGAATTACCCCGGAGTTTGATAATTCCTCTAATTGGCCGATGTAAATGGAACGGACAGGGACTGGTCGTTGTTGTCAGCCTCTACCGGATACGTGTTGTGTCCGCTTCTGCTTCGGCTGGCCTCCTCTCTCTCGTACACACGGTCTCGCGAAACGGAACCGGCGCGCGATGAAAAACGCGCTGAAAAACAGTACCGCCGGCCTCTGGCGACACCGAGACGCCGATCTACGGCTGCAAAAATCCTTGATCGATACAGTCATTCGACCGGGTCAATAGCCCCACCGCTCGCTGACTTCTAATGATAGCACGCCCCTGCGTTTTCTGCCTTTCGGAAACACGACGATCCCCTCAAAACGTTCCCACACGAGAGGGTCGATACTTAAAAGGAACAGTCGCGATTCAATGTGGCAAATGAACGATTCGTTCAGGATGTCGAACGCCACATCGATACCAATAAAAGTCCAACAAGAGCAAAACAAACTACCCTTTGTTTCACTATACAGCCTGTCACAAATATATTATACTTCCTTGAATAGGATGACTCCTATGGTGATTTCAAGTAACTTTTCCCGTTGCGGAAATGTACTCCGCAGTTTCGTTATGGAGTTATTAACGAAAAACGCAGACTGTTGCTTGAAATTACTTCAAGAGTCGCCCTTATCCAAGGCAGTACAACATTTTTCAAACACCCTGTATCTTTCAGAGATCGAGATCCATCTTTCTCCGAATAGCAATTAATTGTTTCAATGTTCGACTCGATTTCAAAGATTCGATCGAAAAATTCCAAATTAATTTATTATTCCGATAATTTCGATCCGAAATCCGAAAAATCGGATAATTTATTATCCGATGAATTAATTATTAAGAGATTCAAAATTTTAAGTATTTTTAAGTATTATAATAATAAATATATATAATTTTTTTTAAGTATTTAAGTATTTAAGAAAATAACAGCATCGCCAACATTCACCTGTGGGCCTAAATAAATATATAGTTTAATATAACGGGAGAAATTGCTTTGCAAAAGGGTGAATTTCGATTGCAAAACCCACAGCAGCGACTCGAAAGTCCGAGAAAGAGAGAGGCGCGAAGAGAGGGATCGAAGGTCTCTGTTTACATAATATGCTCAGCGAGTCGTGTCTGTTACAGCGCATCCTGGAAATGGATCGAGTTGGATCGAGAGAGGACAGCGTCGTCATCGATTGTTCTTCCCCGTGGAAATTCCTGAAGCAGACCGGAGCGGGTCCATCGATCACGCGACGTTGCGATTATTATTACACGGGGACTACAGCGAGCGATCCGAGTTGGATGTTCAGTTGTACTTGAACGAGTTCGGATCTAGGCGATTAATCTTGCGGAGGAGGGTTTCCGGAAGAGATTCAAGATGGCTGGAGTTAGACTCCACGGTAGCTGTGTCCTCTTGGTTGGAAACTGGTCTGAAGGATTTGGGACTCGAATTAGAATTCCTTCAGGACGATGAACCTGTTGGACGAAGCTTCTCCTCGCCAGTTTTGAACGTGTTCACGGAATCTTCGGAGTCGAACGTTCTCAAAGATGGATCTTCAAGGTCGAAGAGATCGACGCCGGAGGATCTGATGTCGTTGCATAGAGGACGCAGGACCAAATGCAAAGGGGAGAGCAAAAAATGCTGTAGACACGAGCTGACGGTGATGTTCAAAGATTTGAAGGGATTCGAGTTTATAGTCTACCCGAAAACCTTCGACGCTGGGTACTGCAAGGGGCGGTGTCCGCCAAGGTATAATCCTGCTCATCATCACGCCCTCCTGCAGAGTTTACTGTGGAAGGAGGACAGGAAGAAGGTGCCGAAACCCTGCTGCGCGCCCAGCAAGCTTGACCAGCTGATGATCGTCTACTTCGATGAGAACGACTCCACACAGCTCAAGGTCTCCTACTGGAAGAACATCAAGGTGCTCGAATGCGCCTGCTCTTGAACCACCGATCCTCTTCTGGAGATTCAAGCTGCGGTAATGCCTCGATAAACCGGACGTTCAGGATCAAAGACTACAATGTTCCTTGTAGATTGTAGATCATTAGTAGACAGCGTTATAGACGTTATACATTCATGACAGGAACGAGTAGGTGTAATTTGAAATAGTTAAACGTTAGAAGAATTTCAAAATACAGGTACATTATTTTCAAACCTATTAATCCTTATGTAGTCAACCAAAATGTATAGATTGTTTAAAATGATTCTGTATTTAACATGTTCGCACAAATTAATACACATATTAGCGAGTAGAGAGTGCACGTTCAAAGAAATTTCGTAATACTTTCTAGAGGAACATTAACAAATTGTTGAAAGAAATACAGTGAATGGGTACCAGGTTCACGAATACACAAGGGTTGATCCTTTGCACTCGGAGCTATTTTAACTGGAAAATTAAACGTTTCTTCTTAGCTAGAATATTTCCATTCTCCGTGATTTTTCAAATTTTATGGATACGAAATTGGTATAACAACTTAGAGAATATCTAAATGTTTAGTAATTGGTTAGATGCTGACAAGTTTGATAATGGTACAGCAATTTTTAAATAGTTTCCATATAGAACATTTTTATGTTGCACTAAGATCCGCTGCCTAATCATTCGTTAACTTTTTGAAAGAGTTGTTGATAATTTTGAAGTTTCACGACATTTTTTAACAAGTTTTCCGAACAAATGACGACTAAAAGAATCAAAAAGAAAAGACTCTTCAGAGTCAGCAGCCGGTCCTAATGTTTCAGATAAGTCGCGAGAGTTATTGAGGCAATACCGCAACTATTTAGGTTCCATCCACGAGATGGAAAGTACAGAAAAATCTTCCGGAGGAACGAGAACTGAACAGTTTACGAGGACTCACCAAAGAATCGTCCGAATGGCATTGGTTGGTGGCGTTTCGCAGTCGTTCGATGTAGTCTTCCCTCGCATAGTGTCACTATACCTGCACGAAGGTTCAGAAAGCGTACAAGTACTACACGTTATTTCAAGTTTGCCGAAACACAGAGAAGGACATCGCGTAAACGACTGTTTTCATTTTTTTAAAAGACTTTTCTCCCGATTTTTCCGTTCAAAGTTTTGCTTAGAAAAAATGAGAAAACGCGTATAAATTCGGCACGTGCAGGTCTTCTTTTTATAGAAATTGAGAAGGAGCATCGATCATATTTTTACAGTAGCAACATTTCATTAAGTAGAACTTTCTCTAATCAAAAATAATAACTACAGTCTTCGATGGTATATCGAAGGGAAGAACTTGTTGCAGGGACGAACAGCTGCGAACACGATCCGAGACATCACCGAATGCCCAGACCCCATAATCGCGGGTCTTCCATTGACTGTGATACTAAGATATCTGCTTGACATTATTACTCATAAATAATCGTATTTCGTATCGTTAAATGGTCTCTTTTTTTAAATTACCCCTTGTACATACGCGACTTAGTTGTTAATTAATCGTCGTTCCCCGAGAAAGAACTTGCGGATCTATCCACAAACGCGGCGAGATCTTTGTTATGAGAAGAAAAAAAAAGAAGGAGAAAAGAAGTCGATAAGAGACACCACGTTATCTCATCGCGCCACACGCATTCTTTTAATTTATTTCGATCATTCTGGGGTTAGGATCTATTGTAGATGTATGTGGGTTCTCCGCCCGTATTGCGAGCCGAGTATTAAATGCAGAAGACAGATTCGATCTATTTATACGCGAAATCGCTGCTTCGTAGAGTTTCCTTTTTCTCGAGGTTTCGTTAGTTCCTAATAGAGTTACACAGCGTATCTCTGACACCGTGCTCCCTCCCCTACTCTCTTTCGTTTTATCATCTCCAGGACGTCGATGTGAAACAGTTTCCATCCTTACCGTTGAACCTACCGCAAATTATCAAATCAATTAACAAATCGTTCTCAAAAATTACGTGGACGAAGAAATACAGATCTCTTTCCACGGAGAACAATTAAGAAAATCTAAAAGAATTCAATCTTATCATTTTCATAAGGGAATAGAGTTCAGTAGGTTTAACGTTTAAGGTGTAATCATAATCATCATCGAACGCTTTCACCTGCGCATTTATTGTATATTTTTCAATCGAATAAAAGAACATCTATAGTTTATTTCCTCCCACACCTCCCGAGAAATACATCACAAATGCGTCTTCGAAATTTCGTTACAGTTACTTCCGGCGCCGAACTATCGTCCGCGACTTCCGGTTATACTCGCGTTACTTATATTTTCTAATCAAACATCGATGATGTAACGACAAAAATAAAAATTTATTCGTTATTTATATAACAGCGCAGTAACTGTATCTCGACCGCAACACTTTTCGCAGACAACCTCTCCCGCTGATGCAGCTTCCACATCCGAACCCGATCCACCAGTGGTTTTTTCATTATTGTGAGGCAACGAGACGTTGCTCAACGCAACGCCACGCAATAATCGTCGATGTTACAATATTTACTCCGAGAGTAATCAAAACTGAGCGGCTGAAGATGATTATTTATCGTGTGGGGACATACGTATTGTGCTGAACGTACCGAAAAACGTAGCAACTGAAAGATAAACATGCAGGGCTGAGACAGCCAGTTGCAATTTAATTTAATTATTGATAGTTGCATATCCAAGGGAGACAGAATTTGTCCACTCTCAGAACAGATTTATCGCAGTGATCGAAGAATCACGATCACGGACGTGAGTTGAACTTCAATCACGCCGCGATCGCGATTTTTGAATCTAGAATTTGCTCACTGACAATCACGAATTACTGTGAAATATTGATTGGTAACGAACGTGATCGAACCCCGAGCGATCCAAAAGTTGTTCACACCATCTCTACTGGTCAGGGAAAGAAGTCCACGAACAACGTGAGTCTTGTAGACTATAACCGAGGGGTTATCGTCGCGCGACAGTAATAAAGTTTCGCTGAGCACACGATGTTGCTCACCCCGAACGAGGCCGAAGGTCGCTGGCGACCCGAAGTTATGCAATCGTAGACAATTCATTCATATTGTTGCAGTATGTACCGCCCTTTTAATTCTAATCGCGTTTCGCGAATTGACAAACATTTCTATACAGCAACGGTTTATTTTATTCAATCTCGAATATAAATTATTATCTTCTGTCCGTTTTGCCAACACCTCTCTTCCCGCTGAACAAGTGTCTCGGCATCTTCGTGCCGATGAACCGATCAGCTTCACCCTTCAGACCCTTCTTTGCGACCTTCTTCTTCAGCGCCTTGTGCGCGATGTTCTTCAGCTTCGTCCTCATAGCTACGTTCTTCACGCCCATCTCGTCGCGAGCTGGTCTCGAACTGCTTCGTGCTCGAGACTGCGAGGCGGAATCCATTCGCATACGTTTCTTCGCCGGTTGTGACAGCGACCTCGATCGACCTCTTGTTTTCGTGAAATGCGCCTGTTGAGAGTAACAGATTTAGTCAATCGCCGTTTTCAAATATTCAATACACTGTCCAACAAATTTCAATGTTTATTTATGTTGTAAGATACCCGACAGAAAATCTGTTGGCAGTACAACGGGATAATTTTGCTACTCACTCCTTCGGTCTCCTCCATATCGATGCCCAGATCCTCCATCTGTTCCTTCAGCTTCGTCACCGACCTCTCTCGCCCTCTTGCCGCGGTTGTACGCGGCATCACAGGTTTCGTGGAAGCCTTCTGAATCATAGCCTCATCCTTCATGATCGCCTTCTTGTCCCGAATCTGCTTAGCCATCTGTACGATCTCCTTCATTGTCTCGGACAACTCTGGCACCTTGTAGTCGTACATGCCAGCTTCTTCTCGAAGCTGCTCCTCTTTCTCCAGTTCGTTCAATTTCTTCGATAACAAACGAAGAAGATAAATAATCAAGTATCAACGAGAATGTTTAAGCGGACACGAACTTCGTATATACCTGGATCAATAATCATAATAAGACTGCGGATTTGCATGCATTTAGTAAAAGATTGAAACAATTAATAAATGTTGTAATGTTGCCTTTAATGTGGCAAATTCGTTAAGGGATCTATCATTACAAAACAGTTTCGTTTTGCATAAAGGTCCGCAGTCTAATCATAATCAAGTTTCAACGAGACTAATTTAAAATTTAAGTGGACACGTACCTCGAATATATCTGGGTCGATATAATCAGCGATATTGTGACCCTCCCAGATTTCGGGAATAATGTCGAATTTCTGTTCTCCTTCGATATCGTAGTTCTTCTTCAAGTCTAGAACGTAGTCGTCACCCATCTCTTCTTCTATGTGTCGCTCCAGTTTGCGTTTTCTCAGTGCCTGTTCTGCTACTGCTTGCCTCTTTTGCAGGACAACATCTGGGATGCAAGGTGCACGGACTTTGTTGTCCCTTGGCACTGGTTGCGCGACGTGCAGACGATTCAGCAGTCCCTCCACCTGTAACGACAAACAAATATTGAAAACTACATTCGTTAAGGCTAAACGGGTTTCAAGAACCTCCTTTAAGCGTTCCAGAATTAATTATACCTTCTTCGTTCGTATCTTCTGATCAACGCGGAACTCCAACAGACGTTCGCAAGCCTGTATCTTGACGTCCATTACTCCGAAGTCCGTCATTGTACTCATCTCTAGTACGGGCACCTCTTTCTCTTCCAACGACTTCAGGAGCTTTTGCTTTTCTTCTGGAAGTTCCTCTAAACGCAGAACGTCCACCTTATTCAACACAACCGTTAAAGGTTTGTTCGCGAACAAGGGTTTAATAGATTCGAACAGCTTGACCTGGAAAAATTTAATCAAACGTTTACATTGCTGCTGTGTGAATCCAGTTTGAGAAACTTACCTGTTCGTCCAACGTGTGACCACATTGTTCTGATATGTCACAGAAATAAAGAACGGCCGATCGCAAATGTGCCAATGCAGTTATCGCTTGCATCTCTATGACATTCCTTTCTTCCAGCGAGTGATCCAGGATTCCAGGTGTGTCGATCACTTGCCATCTCAAGTATTTGTAGTCCGTGTGACCGACGTACAACGATTTCGTTGTGAACGCGTACGGCTGAACTTCAACGTCGGCTCGTGTGATCTGTAGAAAGGAAAGTTCATGTATCACAATATTGTATAAACAATTTTCTCTATTCATTAACACGTTCCGTGCCATCTTGCACGACAATTAAACAAACTCATATGCTTTGTTCTGCAGAGTGAACTTCGTAACATGACGACTTCAAATGACTCTTAAGTTATTTTTTGTACGAATAAATGTTTCAAACAAATGCTGCGTGGTTTTCAGGGGAACTAAATATGTCGGCGTGTACCACAGAACGTATTAATACATGGAAAATGAAATCACCTTGTTTATAAAGCTACTTTTCCCAACATTTGGAAAGCCGCATATTATAATGGTACGTGTATAGGGATCTATACTGGGTAATCTGGCTAAATGCTGACGAACTTGTTCCAAATATGCTAAATTAGCTGCCTGCCTTTTCATTATCGTAGCCATACGACCCAAAGCAGCTTTCTTCAGTTGTTTACATCGATATAGAGAATCTCCAAACTTCATTAAACGCACGTAATCCTTCGCCACACTGTTAGAATAAAGTAGATTAATGTTTGAACAATATAAAATGTCACGTGTACTCACTTATCGATTAAATGTCTTGCCATATTTATCTGGCCAAGGGCCAGCTTGTAATGATCTTTGTCATATAAAACATTCATTAAATCGGCGTAGAACGGATGAACATCGTCGAGCTTCGGAAATTCTTGAATAATCTGCGATAATCTGTCGTGGAAATTCTGCTGTGTAAACTTCACTTTGCGAACATAGAAAGAACGTATCCTGGTGATCTTGTAATTCTTGTGAACGACTGTGGGTGTTTTACGTTGTGTCTTCGACAAGATTATGTCGATGAAGTCCTAACGAAAATGGATAAAACGTTAATATCAAAGAATATTTATTGTAAATAGAGAACCGATGGTTAATCAACTAACCTTCGAGGTGGGGACCACTGCTATTTTCTTGAAATTGTACAAAGACATTGTTGCGTATTTTTCACCGATTACCAGACAAACACGGTTCCCTAACCGTGTACAGTACAAAACACGTGTAAGATATTGCACGGCTACCGGGATTGTGCAGAAAGACTTCGAACGCGTCGAACACGTGAAACTTGAACGATGACAACGCTATGACGGGAATAAGGGGAACTTATTTATCATTTTCCCTTTTCCTTTACAAGAGAGTGCTCACGCCCGGATTTTGGCCGTGCCAGAAGTACCTTTTAAATTTTTTAAGCTATTTCCAGTTTTCGTTTATGAAATATTCTGATATTACAAATTTAGGTATCTCGTGTAAAATTTTAAGTAGGAAATTTCCGAAAATTATGCTTTAATACTTTCTTATGTAGAATATTTCAAAGAATTTTTGTCCTTGATAATTGCTAACGAATAGCCTTGCCTTTTCATATGTATATACTAATAATCTTTTAAAATTCTACGGGGTGCTCAAGGTGCCCGATTTTATCAAGAATCTTACTTTACTGAGGCTAACATGGCCGCCATTGCGCGGGAAAAGTTGCACAATACTGCACAATACGCATCGAACACTAATACTGATCTCGTAGGTGCTGTTATTTACGTTCGATTCAGAATGGGAGAATTTCAACGTTTAAGAGATGCTATCAAAAAGTTACACCGAAGTGTCTTGGATTTCAATGTTGGAGCAGTTTCCTTGGACGATTACAGGCCCACCGAGGAAAGGATAGAAAATGTACGAGATTCGCTCACACATATAAATGCAAGATTGTTAATGCTGAAAGCACACAATAGATATCGTATGTATATGAACTATTACCAGAAATATTTCTTTCTTCTTTCTATATACTTGGTAATTTGACTTGATTGTTCTAGAGAAAACAGAAGTGCTTGAGGAAGACATTGAGGGCAGTATAACAGAGTTGCACGAAGCAACATCGAATTTCCTTTTGAACAGTAAAGCAATTAACATGTGCCTTCATTCTTATACGATTCATAGTATTATGAGAGGCAAAGAAGGTGACGAGGAGAAGCGAATGTATATCTTGAATTTCTCAGACAATGTAAACAGAACTAGTGGTTTGTAATGAACTGCTTGAACATTTGACTTCAGGAAAATTTATACCTGTATGCGTAAATTATATACCAGCAATGACGAGTTGCTGGCCATACAGAAGGAGATCGACCAAGCAGTACAGAAGCAGCTGGACTTAAAGATTGAATGTCGGAATATGATATTAGACCACAAAAAGTTTCTAGAGGAACAAGAAGAAATAAGAAATAGAAGTTTGCAAGAGAAAAACCCTGAAATCGCAAGGTACAAACCTTTTTAGTAAATCTTGTTACAAACTATACTTACCATAGAGTCGATCTTACGATTGTCAAAATCTTTTTCAGAAACAAGAAGGAGCTAGTCCAAACAGTAGATAAAATCAATATAATGAAGAGGCTTATAGTCAACTTTATCGCTGTTTCGCACAACTTGCTGATGAAAGAACCAATGTTGGTGGAAATGCTAGAGAAACACAGAGATCTAGTCAATATAGACACGATTGTAAAAATGGCCCAGAAGTAGTTAAAAGAATTAAAGCACCACCATACATGTTTCGATGTAATCTCGTAACAGTATTTTCTACAATTTTATATTAAATCATTAATTGTACATAACAGAATTTCTCAACTCTTTTTGGTGTATAGCATCCTTCGAAACGCATTGTGACCATCGCAGCATGATCCATTTCTTGAGTCTTGATTCTTGGGGATGTATAAAATGAAATGAGACTCTTTTAAAGGGAAATGAAAGATAATAGTGAACAGAAAATGTGCAAAATAATTGGGCTCCACACATATTTACAAGGAATGATATCCAGCTGTCTTCTCCTATTCGAAGCAGCGTTATGAGACGGCTCTTTTCATACACACCTATATATTAACCGTTAGCACTTGAGTGTTAAAATATAGTTTAGATTATTAAGTTACTAAACATTTAAGTATTGGAGAAGACGTTACATCAATTTAAAATCCACAAAATGGAAAAAATCATAAACAATGAATAATTCTAGGTCCGAAGAGGTGTTTAATTTTCCAGTTAAAACAGCTCCGACTGCAAAGGGTTAATCGTTGAATAACAGTGGTCAGCTGAAAGATAGAACTCGAATCACAGCTCGCGGTATTCGTCCGCTTAGGGGAGAGGGGTGCGCATTTGTTGATAAAATCAACTCGACGATCGTTTCTGTTTCTGTCCCGTTAAATCTCATTTTTATTCAATTATGGTCCTGTTGTGTGTTCTCAGTCTATTTGATTTCTGTCCACTTTTTCCCCATTATCAACATGCAAACCGCTCTCCTCGTGATCTACACATCGAATCCCGCGTTTATAAACAGATATAGGAGTCAACCGGAAGTAGTACTCAAACAATTTAATTTCTATGTACATTAAACTTTGTTTCTCTTGTTGTTCTGTTTGCCTTCGTCTTTAATAGTCCATTAGCTTACGGGTGTTCACAGGGGGATGAAAATGAAAACGAACTTGCTAAAGACGGTTTAACAGAAAAGAGGAAAAAGAATACGGTCAGAGGATGAACATGATCATATTCATCCCCAAGGGGAGGGAGGGGATGTGTGTGTAGCGTGTATGTTTCTCTCGCAAAAAAGAAAAATTCGTCGGACATTTCTCTTTTTCACCCGTCCGTTCATTAAGCGTTCGTGGACGCGTACGAAATCGACAAATTTTTGTTTGTATCTGTTTCTTCACGTCCGTGTAAATCGGCTCGTTGAATTAATTACTACTAATCACGATCCATATCGCTCTTTCTCTCTCTCGCTCTCTCTCATTCTCTCGTCCGATCTCTCGCCGTGATGAACACATCCGCTTTTTATATTTTTTTCCACCGTCGTCGTGGTCACGTTGGTAAGAAAAATTTGTCGATCGCCGTCGGGTTTCGCGTCGCGACGACGGTAAAACTACAGTGGTAAGAATATAGCTTATTAATTCGCCATTACTGATATAGTTTATGTATATATGTATATGTATATATAATTTGAAGCTGATACAATCTCCCTGACATTATCCGACACTCGATTATCCCTCGTTCTCTCTTTTCGTTCCCTTTTTTCCTCCTGTATCCCGTGTGCGTACTCTTTTTTTCTCTCCACAATAATAATTCTCTATTTACAAAAAGTGCACCGATACAAGTCCCAGTTTTTCATAGTCTTCCTTTTCTCGTTTCCCTTTTCTACTTCCCCCTCCCCCCTGCACGTCATTTAGTTAATTAGATTCTTTCTCACACCCCCACCCCTTCGTGCGTCTCTCCCTTTCGTTAGACAACGAATCGTCATCGGAACACACTCTCGTTTACAAATGGGCACGCTATTGTTCATCGGTAATGCACGTGAGCTGCCAATTCCATACAAAGTGGCGAACAATCGGTCGAACACAAGCTACCGTAAACTCGTTCTCGGCGACAGATATATATATACATGCTAGTTTAAAAAAGAAAGTAAAACGGAAACAATAATCGTAGCGACTTGGTAGCAATTAATAATCGCCGTCGAAACGCACTGCACATATCGCATCGTTATCATCTAAATCACGTTCCGGAGGGTGAATCGCGCGACGAATTTCCTATGAGAAAAGCACAAATGACAATGATTCCTCTTCCATTGCTTTTTACAATCGAAACGAGACGCGACGGGGATAGATAGAGGAAACGTCTCGATTCTAATGCGTGCGACTCACATATTCGATCACGAGAAGCGTCCGTTTCCGTTCTCCGAAAGACACGAGGGTTCCGTTACAATTGAGAAAGAAGCACAAGGCAACGATAACAATTTTTACAATGAATCGACGCTTCTAGAGGATGCGAGATCGAATGCGGAAGTCGCTACGGGATTCCGCACGGAAGATAGATAAAGACTTAATTAGACAGCGGATCTTTATGCAAAGTAAAAATATTCTATCTGAATCAACAAACTGGAGTTGGATAAAAATGATTTTCTTTTTTAACCTTTTGGACTCGCAGCAATTTTAATTCCGGAATCAAGACGTATCTTTCAGCCTGGAAGATTTTTATTCTATATTATAATCTTTTTCACGCTACGCGCGTGAAGTTCAACGTGTCTTCTTGTACAACAGAGTTTTAGCAATTTATGGAATACAGAAATATTTAATAATTTAAAAATTAAACATTTCTTTCGACCTAGGATATTTCCAATCTCAATGATTTTTTAAATTTGTGGGTACAAATTTGATATAATACCTCATGCAATATTCTTAAATATTTAATAATTGATTAGATACCAACATATCTAATAGTGTAAACGATACTTTCAATATAATGGTACAGCAATTTCTAGTGGCGACTCACAGTCACCACTTGAGTGCAAAGGGTTAATAGGTTTCATAGATTGACAATAATATTTATAACAATATTTTGAATTTTTATAAACGTATTAAATCCGCTGTCTAGACATAATTGTCCGAACGCTTCACCTACCAAGGTTTATAAAAATTAACAACTCGAACAACTTAGGGGAATAATTTCTCCTTCCAGACGCTACGTAATGATTAAAAAGTTGAGACAAATATGCTCCGCTAGTAGGTAAAGCGTTAACAGAAAAAGTAGTACGATCATGCTCTCGTCGAGAATCGCGAGGAAATGAAAGACACACATAGACGTACGTTGAACTTGGTCCGATCTATTCGCACCAATTTACAAATATACAAATAAGTCGCGCTCGTAGCAGAACATCACCGTTCCGATCGACAGACAGGAGGGTTGATCGCAGTCGTCGGGACGCGTGCAAACAGCCTTTCTTTTCCTATATGTCTCGTTTCTTACGGAGTACACACGAGAGTGAACAAAAACGAAAAAACAAACAAGAAAAGATAAACGACGTGAAGGTCGAGCAAAGAAAAACACAGGATCGCCGAAAGGAAAAACGGATTCTCCCTGGATCATCGGATACGGGGGTTCGTAACGCGTCACCCCTCTCTTCTCTATTCCTTTCTTTTTGTTTTTCTTCGCTCACAACCATACTTAACCAGCAGTCAGTCGTGTTCGTATCATAAAAAGTCGGTGACGCTTTGAAAAATCGACTAAAAAAACTATAAACTAAATTGCAACGTATAGTTGCAGCGTAATCGCGCCAATGATCTGTGGCAGGGTAGCGATTCATATCATATATACATACATACATATTTATATATGTATGTATATATAAATATGGAGGCTCTCGTTTTCACCCATTCGTTCAACCATTCGCTCTCATCCTTTCACTCTCCACGGAGGATATTACCTTGAATTTGGTGTACATGTGTGTATGGTTTGTGGATGATCGTTTGCATGTAACTGTGTGTGTGTATATCCGTCAAGAGATCATGCTTACAGGCGAGATACCGTCGACGAAAAATAAAAGAAAACTTAAAGAGACGTCGGCTTAAGCATTCGTGTAAACATAAAAGCACTCTTTCTCTTCTTCTCTCTTCGCGAACACGTGCGGACAAATTGGGAAAAACTTGGAAGCCAAAGGGCTGCCAAACGGGGGCTAAAAACCATTGCCCTTCTTTCCCGAAACCTTCCATCCACGGTCCATCAATTTCACCCTCTCTCTCTCTCTACCTTTCTTTCAGACACTAGATAACTAGCCGGCGCGCGCAAGAGAGAGACCAGATGTGGTACGTGCAGCAGTATTGAAATCGAAAAAAAATTTTTTAAAAGCCTATTCCTTTGTGAACATTTTATAGGATTCATTTAAATATCTGCACAACGACGGAAGTTATAAAACATTGTTTCGAATTTTAAACGCATTCACCTCGAAATCACATTTTCAAGAGAAAATCATCCGACGCATTTCCGCGAATTTATTTACCACGATTTCTGCCTGAATTCATTCGAATAGCTCTCTGATTCTGAATACAGAAACCATTCGCAATATATCATCTTTCTTTTGAAACTATGTACATACGCCGATCATAATTGCGCGCACCGTAACTTCAACAATCCTCAACATTTTTCTTTTTTTCTTTAGATTAGTCGTAAATTGATCTAGGATTAACTATAAAATGTGTTAAAATACATTCGCGGAACCGTATTAAAGTAACCAATACTGCTGCACCCTCTTTAAAGTATCGCAACAAGGTCGAATCGCTGTACACATCACCTACTCGCACTCTCTCTCTCTCGCTCGTTTTCCTCTAAGTACATACATAAGGGATCGTTTCTGTCGTCGGATGTGCTTCGCCACTGAAATAGTGGACGCAACGTGTACGGGCACTCGCGGCGCGTCAACACAGTACATTGCTATGGCTCGGGAGTGGCGTGACCTTCGGACACGAGGATCTTATTCAACGATCATCCTCGCGTGGACCAGTTGTTTACACCGCTCCTTAATTACTCTTTTACAGAATAGAGAAGAAAAACATATCTGCGCTGACTCGCCGATTCAACGGAGTAAAATTGAGACCGATATGGCTGATTATCAACGCCTGTAACGACTTTGTGGACATCGAATGATTTTCATTATTAGACTCGACGATCCTTTGGTGAAGTAAACACTTTTCGAAAGAGATGATTTGCGATTTTGAAAGAGAATTTTTCCCGGAGCCGATTTACCAGTGTAAAAAAGCTTAAAACGCGAGGGTAAAATGATGTTTAAATACGGCGTTGATCAATCAACGTGTTTCGGCGTCCAGTTTACTCGCCCCGGCCGGTTTTGTTACAAATCTGTTCTCTCGCGTTTCTAGGACGTCTTCTCTCTCTTTCTCTCTCTCTCCGCTGAACATTTTTTACTCTAGAATGAAAGATCTATGCACATCGACTAACGCCTTTGTTTTATCGTTCTCTCCGGTGTTTCTCATCGGTGAACGGCATTTATCTAACGAGACGCATCACCACGACGGTATTTCTCGGTTCGTTATCATCACTATCAGCTTAATGACAGCATATTTACTCCTTGGCAACACTACTAATACACTTACGGCGATACATGTGTTTACTTTCGAACAGTAACTTTCTCGTACACCTACGCGTAATACAATGTTTAGTGGTAATATTTAGAGATAACGGACACGTTTAGAAAAATCGATTTCTCTCTCTCTCTCTTCTTTTTTTCTTGTTGTTCTTTTCTTCACTCGACGAAGAAACGAGAGGATGTTTCACGACGATAGAGAGGACGAGGAACCTCTCTCATTATCACGATTCGTCGCGTTGTCTCCTAGTGTGTACGTGTGTGTCGCTAGAATTCCATCTAATTTCGAGACGCGAAGAAACGAGGATTGAACGTTATCGATGATCAGTCTGCGAACGAACGGACGACACGGATTCCCGCGCGAATATTAAATCTAACTTGTGTTTCCGGCGGCAGAGAACGATGAACAAGAATTTGTAACAAAACGCCCAGAGACTCGCGAGCCACGCTCTTTACGCTTTACTCGTTCAACGCTGAACGTACCGAGCGCTGAAAACGAATGCTTGTGTACATTATTTTCTAAAAACGACGCCATCGAATTTATTTACATTTGCCCGCAAATAGGCAACAATATATATTTCCACACCTCTCCCGCACGCTCGAATCAAGAAACTCCCTGAACAATTCTGTGGTTGCAAAGAAAAGTATAGGATTTAAACAAATTCTAAAGGCTCGGTAAAAAATAATGCAATTTAACCGATGTCCTATGTCGAAGCATTCGCGATCAAAAATAGAAACGGCAACCACAGTATTTCCCACGGGAGCGTATAGATAATTTGTGTGGTTGTCAGGAAGAACGCCGCATGTCACGTACTTTCATTTTCGAGATGTCGCCGTTCAAAGTTTTGATCGGTAATACTTTGACATAGGACATTGGTTACATTACGTTATTCTTTAGACCCTTCCGAATTTATTTTCATTTTCTTCTGGTAAAGTCTTGAGTTCTATACTAGAAAGCTCCATGAATGCATAAACTTAAATGTTTCGAATTTGTGACATGCGTCGTTCTTTCTAGCAACCACAGATTTGTATAACGGTGAAATGAACGAGTCCGAAACCGGTGGTACGTTTAGCGTTAATCGGTCGTAAGACGAGATCCTTTTCCCTCTTCGGCAACGTCGGGGGTTTCGCGCGCACCTTAAGTATCTCTTGATCCCTCGAGTGCGTTTCGAGAACATCCTACACGGATCTCTATCGTATATAATAATAATGTATATATCACTGCGCAACGCTGTTGTCTCGGTTGACCTCGTGGTACCGGAAGTCTCCTCGACGTGGTTCCTCGCTAAAAAAAGACACTGCACCACGTATTTTTATCTTCACAGTTCTCGCGAATATATTTCTATCTACTCCTCCGCCGTTCGAACGTGTATTTTCACGTCGACTCCGAACAGGTGTTCTGTCTCGTTTCAGACGGTATCGAAAATCGGCTGGTAACGTCGACGATCAATTACAGGCGTGCTTTGGTTCTCTGTGTTTCTGTGTTTCTTTTCGCTCGTTCGCACTCTCGCGGTGCACGAGTAAACGAATAAAAAGAGGAGGCTCTTTCACACTCTCTTTCACTCTCTCTCTCTCTTTCTCTCTACTCTCGAAAATTCCTCGAATGTCTCGGCTTGTATTTTTTTTTCTCTTGGTAGAACACGGATGAACGGTATCGGTCTTGTTATATCATATGTATAGTTTCTCACGACCTACGCCCTAGGAGATTTGTTCGCGGAGGACATTTCTATCTACGGACAAGTAACTCTTACGTGCTTCTTCACTCTCGATATGTTATGTGAAAACGGACTCACCGGCATATACTCCGCTTTTCCGACGACTCGTCGCGAAAGGCATGAAACTGAAATCAACTTCCCGGGTTTCGATTTCTCTTCGCTCAATTCAATTTTGTTTGTTCGCCGATTTATTCAACCCTGCACGCTCCTCGGGGTTCAATGATTTTCTCAATTTTCGATAGATAGTCTTCATCTGATTTATTTCTATTCATTTTGTAACGATGCTCTCTCCGTGCCTTGCAAGTTGTTTCCTGGCAAAAATTCGAAAGGAATGCGGCAGCAAGTCGTCTGATTGGATCATTCCACACGCACTTTCGGTTATAGTCGAATTATTGGCTAAAGTGTGTGACTATTGGCTGGAAGGAGCCCCTTTGCTTCTGTGCCGTCTCGTGGGACAACTTGCGAAATACGGCGAGCAGTACAGTCTTCTCTTGCAAACTTTTACTACCTCAGAAAGCGTAGAGGTCAAAGAAGGACCGAAGGTTAATGCAAATAGGAAAGCTTTCTATTTTTCATCCTTTCTAACCGAACTTTTACCAATGTATTTGTGAGATTTTTCGAATTAAAATGAGTCTGAATACCGGCATAATTTCGACCATATTTACCGATTTAAAGTGTGATCATAACTCACCACGATATAGGTAAACATGATTGGAACACTGTCGAGTTTGGTCTTCTCTCTAACCAGGAAATCTCAGAGTAGAAGTTCCGGAAATAAAGAATAAAAATTAAAAAGTAACACTGTGCGAGGGAAGACTGTGCTTCTTTCATCAATTTGTATTCTCAATCCTTCGCGCAACTGTTTTTGAGAAGCCCGCAAAGTCTAATTAATCTTCGACCAATTTCCGTGTACTTTAACGGAATCGTTCGTGTAAGTATTATAGCACGTTGCGCTCATGAAGACTTTGGAAGTTTACAGGGTCTGTAAACGTTCCTTTCTGGAACATCTTGTTGCTGGAGTTGTTGCTCAGTTCAAGATCAACAAAATGTTGACTTTCGGAGTTAGAGGGAAGGGGGTTTGTTATAGAGGAGTACGTAGCACGAGCGACAATTAGCAACAAAAAGTTCCGCGGTGTTACCTTTGGTGGATACACAGCTTTATTAAATAATATACAATTAAGTGAAACGCGTCGCGTACCCGACGCAGGATATACCGGCTCCGTAGCAAAATATTTGTTCATACATTATGTACAAGTGCGGTGTCTTCATGAACGTTATTGCTTGCGCAAGGTGTTCCGTAAACTTCGCGGCCACGGCGCAGTCCTCTGCATTTCCAGTATAAAAATAAGAAAAAGATAACGCATTTATCAAAAAGCGATAACGAAATCCTTCGTGATTTCAGAAGTCTTTGTCCTGGTCATAGTTATCATTTCCTGTATACCTAACGCTTTGACGACCGCTGTAGAGCGTACGTTCTTGGTAGCCAATGTTACCAACTAGCATCACAATACAGTTCATTCTGAATATCCCTCGATAATTATAATAATTGTGCGAAAAGCGCCGACGGTACGCGAACGATCAGCGGCGATCAAAGCGTTAACATTAATCACTTTCTAGGTCCTACGCGAAATCGGACGCGAGATCGCCGCGAAATTTCCGGACACTTTGGATAGAGCGAGCGCGCCAGGCAGTGTGAGGCACAACAGAAGTCGTGAAAGATAAAACGAGTTCGCTAAAATTACGATCAACGCGATTCTCAAGATCACATCTAGAGCGCTAATACTGTTGCACGTTCGCTTCCTGCGGTCCGTGCACAATTCAAAACGTGACAGAAACGAAGGTAAACAATAAAGGACAAACGAAGCAGATAATCAGAGAAATTCGACGGTAAAGAAACATTTGTTATTCATTAGTATGAACCTGTTCGTTCAGTTTCATGCCTTTCCATCTGGATCGGACAGGGCGAGCGTGTTTCGGATCTCGACAGAAGCGGAAGTTTCAGTGAAATGAGATCTCGGCTTTGACTCGACGATCAATCTACCGGGCGTCCGAACGACTTGGCCTTAATCTCTTATAAAAATCACTTCTTTGAAGCCTGGCCAGTCGTGCCGCAGTTCGCAGATGTTTCTTTGATTTTTTCGTTTATTCAGCCCTTAACTGCCTGAAAGGATTCTCGCCAAGAATTTTCACACAGAACAATGTTTCCGTTTTCAAAATGTACATATTACTTAACCCCTTGTCTTACAATATCGTGTCTGACTCGCGATGAAGATTCGGATAAAAATGTATGTTAATAACTTTGTTTAAACCGAAATAGAATTTTATTTCGGTTTTGTTAATGTACAGTTATTAGAGAACGTAATAGACATACGATAATTATGTCTACAAAAGAAGTTCTGATCACTGAGACCGTAAAATAAATGTAGGGCAAGGAGTTAAAAGCTTTTGTATTTAACATATTTGCACAAATACTCATTCTAAGACTAGAAATTCATACATTAGCGAGCAAAGAATGCAGATTCGGAGAAAGTTTGTGAAGTTATCGAAAGAAATGCAGTAGATTGGGTACCCAGTTGGCTACACAATGATTAAGAAAGACATTACCCCAATGGTGTAAATAATTTTACAAACTATCCGAGAGTCGATCCAGGCAGTCGAGGATCGATTAAATTGTCATAACAGCTCTTTGATTCCAGACGATCGTTCAAATAAAACCTCGGACATATATCGCTCTGATCCGTGCGGTAGTTTGAGAAACGTCGATACAAGTATCGCAACACACTAGCAGTCGCAGCAATCGGCTATTTAATCGTTAGCTGACCGCCAAGCCGGCGTTAACACGATTCAACAATGAGTGTGTGTATGTGTGTATTGTGTGTGTGTATGTGTGTGTGTGTCGTAGGCACGAACGCGTTCTTTCACCATCGGCACGTCAATTCCTTTAACGTTAGTTTCTTCTCTGTTTCTTTATTTTCTTCGTTACGCGCAGCTAGGTGCTCGGGTGGACACCGGAATTTGCCGGGTAATATATATATATGTATTTATATATATAATATGTATATATGTATACTGAACTTTACCGAGGCCCTTGAATTCAAAGGCCCACGGGGTCGTCCTCAGTCAACGGTGGACACGAGAGAGTTTTACAATACGTTGAGAAATGGGTGTAGAGTTTTGTAACACATCGACGTCGTGAATCGGCGGCGATGATGTTGATCCAACAAACGATGATGGTGTTGTGTGTATTCGTGGACACGAGATGACAATGACAATCATATTTACGAATAATAATAATAATAATAATAATAATAAAATAATAATAATAATAATACAATAAATTGTGAAATTAAAGGATAATCAAATTGTAATGAGACATTGTAAATCGTAAAAGGAGAGACAAAAAGGAAGAGAGGAGCAAAAAAAAATAGTTAATCGTGATAATAATCATGATAATAATAGTAGTAATAATAGCAGTAATAATGATGGCTGTGTGGTGGTGGTTGGATTCGATTGCGGCGTTGTTTGCGACGTGTCATCGTGGCCCGCGACGGCGAATTCCGAAGAATCGATCGGTTTCCGGTCTTCTTCGACAGTATCCGCCGTTTCGGTGTACCGACGATCCTCCGACGAAGATTCGGCTCGTTGATCCGCAATGCCTCGACGACGTCCCGATCCTCGCAGGCTCGCACCGCACTGTTACACGCGCACTGTACTGCCCCCCCAAGATCGACGACAACAGACAGTCACTTTTGCCTTCCACTTTTCTTCTTCTTCCGCTTGAAGAAGCAACAGCATCTGTAAAAAAAACCAACACTAATAGGACTTAGAGTCGTCTTCTTTCGTACGTCTTACGCTAGGACACCAACATGCAGCACGACAACGGGACGCAGGGGAGCACGCATTCCAAAAAAGCTTGGTTTTTCTCTTTTCTTTCGGTTTGTTTTTTGGTTTAATTTCTGTTCTCTGGATAGAGTGATGGCTACAGGCGGTGTGTCCAGACACGGAGGCGTGTGTCGAAGGGCAGTACAAGAGCAGAAGTAGTTGAAGTGGGAGCTGTTGTCCTGGCTAAGGAACACTACTTGGAAGGATGGTTTAGCTCATTGACGTTTAACTAAAGACGAACAGGGTTCAACTGGCAGATTTAATATGAATTTATAAGAATTTAAAATTGGATGGTGTTAATGTGAACGAAGATGATCCATTTCAGGTCAGACGAGGGGCCTGATTGTTTTGACTTAAATGTTGACTCAAATGCTTGTGTGAAAGTTCTTCGTTCTATGTCTCAAAGAAAAACAGACGTGCTCAGTTTGGTTTTAGTCATTTTTTTTTAAATACAATGTAACAAGTTTTATCGAAACACTGAAATTATTTTATTGAAACAATAAGAATACTTAGTGAATTTAACATTAAACCTACCGAACGTTACCGACCGCACAACATTGTACGAGAATTGAGAATTAACCCTTTGCACTCGGAGCTATTTGAACTCGAAAATTATATATGATATGATTACTCTATATGATTTTTTTTCTTTTTATAGATGTGAAATTGATACAACAACTCATATAAAACTTAAACGTTCAGTAATTGATTAGATAGCAATTTCTTTAATAACGTAAACAATAATTTGAATGATGGTACAGCAATTCAGCACTCGAGTGCTAAGGATTAATAAAGAAACGTCTTCTCGACATCAAAGATGCCTTTTCTTTCGTCACGCACGCAAAACAAAAATCGTTCTTCAATCTTCGAAAATCGGTATCCTGTTTTCTTTTTTGGATCAACGGTGAAGCTTAGGGATATTGTACTTCGTTCGAATGTTAGACCGGAGGAAGTTCTTTAATGGCCACTTGTGCTCAGCTAGTAAACCAAGTTCAGGAATCGGTTTGGAATAATCGATGGACGTGGGAGTGCGTGAACTTCGGCGTAGACACTTTCCGCATCCACGACAACGTTTTTTGTTTGTAGACAAAGATTTGATTCTGAAATAGGATAGATAGGAGATTTAACATGTATCATGCAGAAGGGTACGAGTTACAAGTAGAAAAACCCTGCTACGAGAAAGAATTTACTAGGTTTCCATTGCAATTGTGTGGAGAATATTGTTAGTTCAAGGTCGAGAGTCCTTTTCCTTATGGACGTGGTGTTAACGAAGCGGTGGGCGGTTGATCTGCGGTGACAGCCACGCCCAGTGATCTTGAACAGACGATATTCTCCGCAACCGATGTTACAGAATCGTTGCTATCTTTCTACTATGTTAATTACGCTATTCAAATGATCGTTAATATCAATTAATGGAGGGAACCCAGAGGCATGCGAATTAATGCGTGTCAACACTTTCGCTAGAGGAAGTCTATCCATTTTCTATGAATATGATGTATTTAAAAGAAGCTTGATCATTTTATTCTAAATAGCAATCTCGAAAGAGCTGTCTAGATTTATTTAAAAGAATTGCTCAATTTAATTATTTGGACAGATGTGATACAGGCATTAATTCATGATTTAAGGAGACAGACTCGTTTCTAGGATTGCAAAAGATGGGGTTTTCCAGTAGTCAAAATTGCGAATGTCCTATTTTTAGTCCTATTTGAAGACGTAAATAGGGGACTTTGGAGAGCGATTGCGGCTTAGACTGATATTTTATCTAGCGCTTTTGGTTACTGAGAAACCCCATCTTTGGAGAAACGAGTTCTACCCTCTTAACGAAACATTGAAACGGTTAATTGAGAATGAGATGTAGCAGAGTAATTTTAGGAAGATTCAAGTATTGTCAATCTAGTGCGTGAGATCTACAACCGATCTGGCCGGTCGATTAACAAAAGATCAAATTGATTAATACTAACTTGGTTTCGTCGACCATGTCCACCTCTTGTGGCGCTGTGATTGGTGTATTCGAGTGTCCTGCTGTTGGATCGTCGTTCGCCAACTCTCCGTTCGTCGAGGACACCACCTAAATATACAACAAGAACAATCGTGAGAATGATTTTCATGAGTCTTGCCGCACAACCGATCGCATAAACAAAGAAAACAAAGAGAGAGAGAGAGAGAGAAAGAGAGAGAAAAGTATGGTATAATACATAATGTATAAGAATTACTGGAAAAAACGTGACCGTCAATGGGATACTCTGTACACCGTGAGTCGAAAAACGATCTATGTGAAGAACAAGGATCTAGCTACACACGTGATAACACAACGAGTACACGAGTATTTACGTGGAAGGATGTAACACATAATACAAAGAGTTCTATAAGTCGCAACGAACAAGGTAGTAAATTTTACGTGAAAACAAGCGGCACTTTATATTCATAAGACGTTCTCAATACAAACGAAGTGAAACTCTAAGACGTGATATAACTAATTTAACTCGGTTAATAAGTCGCTCTTGGACACCGGGCCGGCAGAAAAGTAGGGGAAAAAAATGAACCGAAAGAAACGCGCTGAGAGAAACACCGCGCGAACAAGCGAAGGCGGTTTTCTCTTACGGCGTTCACCGATTTTCCTTTTCGCGTGATTTCGCCTCTTTCGATTTTTTTTTTATTTGGTGGAAAACGCGCGTTTCGGGCGGTCGGGATTAGTGGCGGTAAACAAACGACTGTAAGTCGATCAACGATACAAAGTCAACATGCTGCAACAAACCAACTCTCGCAACCTCTAAACTGACCATAATCCATTGGCGCTTCGCCTAGAAATAGAGCGAAAAGTCAACAAAACCGTCCGGGCGCTCGTGCGCGTCGTTCTCCTGGTCGAGGCAGAGGGAGATTTGAGAGAACGAGAGTGAAAATTTGGGAGGGGGGGTAGAGCGTCTTGTAACTCGTCTTTGGTTATTTCTTCGTTTTCGTACTCGTTAAAAAACAATTTCGAAAGAAAAAGTTCAATGGCGATCGAGGATAGAGAATAGTTCGAGATTTTGTCACGAAAGAGAAATATGAACCGTGAACATAAAAGAATGTTCACGGTGCTGTTAATACAGCAAAAGTACACATTAAATCGGAATCAAAAATATCATTAGTTCATGATTAATATTTAGCCCGCGGATCTTTATGCAAAGTAAAAATTGTCTGCATCGATTGCAAGAAAGTCTTCAATATTAAAAGTTTTTCAACAATTTTGAATTTCGTCTTCGAATTTTACTATAAATGGTTCCCAGTCTATTAATAATTGACAAAGCAATCACGAATATCGATTACAACAACTTTTGATTCCTTTCTTATCAAATCCCCAGGCTTAATCGTAATTTTCAATTATTAATCGGATTACGATTGTCCTCCCACTATGTACTGTAAAATTGTTAAAGTGTGGGAAGCTGTATTCCTCTCTCGTGACAAGAATCTGCAGCACAGGATGCACGAAGACGCTTAGAAGTGTTCCACAGTGGTGGGATTTCCCGAATCAGGATATTCAATTTTCTTCTCATAGATTAACGCTCCAGTCTTTCAGGAGTAATTGTAAAAAAAAGAAAGACATTACTTTAGAACAGAGCCGGGCAGAACTTCTTCCCCACTCTTCACTCCTACCTTGACTTTATCTCCAGAGCCGGAGAGTTTCTTTCGTAAGTCCGAGTGGTGGGAGACGCTGGTGATCACTGAGAAATGGGGAAAGAATCGGTGTACGGCTCGCGGGCCGTCAGTTGCCCGGTTCTGCTCTGGAATCTATTAGATAATCGCAAAAGTTTGTGCCCGATTTTCATACTGCACAGAGTGTAAAGAAATAATTATACAGTCACCATTCTTCTCTAATTGTAGAAAAGAATGGTGACAATATAATTGATTAATAAAGCTGTATTCTTTAAAATTTAACCATCGAGTTTTTTTTCAAACCGGGCATGAACATATGCCATCTGATAAATAAGGCATAAGCCACTGTGCAACTCTTCGCAGAGGTTCCAGCGCAACAACAGGAAAAATCGTCGACTTCGCCGTTCTCCAAGTTTCCGTTCAAGAGAAGTGGATCGAACGCGACACGAACATATTAGAAACAGAAAACTGTGTAACGAGAGAAAGAAAGGAGAGAACGGACAGACGGACGGACACGGTATAAGGGATCCCGAGGCGTCCACTCACCTGTACTGAACCGTGCCTATCAGCGGGTGTCAACGTACCACCGGCTCCCGATTGCTTCACTGTATCCGGCCACGTGGTTCCCACCCCCTTACCGCCCCCGCCTCCCACCCCTGGTGCTGTCACATCCTAAAGGAACAAGCACGAGAATGTTGCGAAAATTTTCAAACCCGTTAGCGAATTACAAGTACATATATATATGTTAAAAAAAAGAACAGATGAAGAAAAAAAGTCGTGGCACCTTTTCAGAACTTGAGCACCACGTGATTACTGTCGATCGCGAATCGTGTGTTCGTTGAACTTTCCACATTTTGCTGTTCGATGCGGTTGGATACGTTTCGATGCGTTCTTTCTTTACTTTCTACGTTCTTGATACGTGTGCGATACCAGTGGCATGATAGCATTTAAGTAGATGAGTCTAGGTCTGAGTAACTACGACACTAGCTACTGTACGATGTATCGTATGCGGATGTGTGATTGATACTGGTGGATACTGCTAACTGGGAATATTTAATTACTGCTTCTTCTACGACGATTCTTCGTACACGTGCGCAAGAAAACTCGGTACCTTCGTTCTTTACCACGCTTTGTATCAAATCTGGTAATTGACTTTTTGTACTACCTTATTGGTGTTGTATCCAATATTTCCCAACGGAAATATGCATACTGGATACAAAACCAGGGTAGTAAAGTCCGACTTGCTAAGATAAAATTATATCTATATTTTAATTTTTATATTATAATTTATAATTTTTATATTTATTTTATATTATATTTATAATAATTCGTTTCAGCGGTTTCCGCGAAAGTCTAAAAGGTTATTAACATGATCTGCTTTGTGCATACCGTATGTATATACTCGTTTGAAAGGAAAATTTAAATAAACCAACTATGTCTCCGCGTGTACTGTACATGCTATATAAACCATACTTGGTTTAAAGCATTAAACGAATAATAATAATAATAAACCAACTATGTTCATGAGAAATTGATTAGCAAAATTGAAAGCAAACGCTTTCTGTTCCAGCAATTGAAAAGCGAACTTCACAGTTCTTAATTGGTCTCCCAATTCGCTTCTAAAAATCCGCGCGAAACGAATCCGCGTACGTCGAGCACTTGCTGCACTGATTTCTTAATGTCACAAGAAAAATGTAGTATTTCTTGTCCTGTTCAAATTATATTCGCAATCAGAAGGCAGTGGTTCGATGAAAATCGCAAACAAGGAGGTGAAGCGTGCACGAAGAATCGTTGGCCAGCGATTTACGAAAATCAGTGTGGCTTACATAGTTGCCCTGCATTTCGATGTGAACCTCATCCAACATGAGGACAACATCCTCCTCAAAATCATCGCATTCCTACACACCGGGGATTCCCGTGATTCGCAAAGGAACAAGAATCATTTATTGTATCTGTCTCTGTGTATTTCGGAAACGGGAACGATCGACTTTTCAAAAATATCGTCGAGAACAGTTTTCCCGTACCCGGATTGGTTATATCAGTCTTCAAATCTCGAACGAACAATAATATACACTTTACACAAGAACGATACTAAAAAGAAAAAAAAAGAACAAGAAAATGTAAGAAATAACGGTGAACAAACGTCTTTGTGTGTGTGTGTGTTTGCCGGTTACGTGTGTACGTTCATGCGGTTATTCGATCAGTAAGTATTCAATGAAATAAAAAAGCTTTACACATCCATGCTCTGTTCAAGAGAAAAAAGAACAAAACTTCGTAACGAGTGTATAGGTGGAAAAAAATGAGGAAGAAATACACAGGATCGCGTACCTTGTACGGATGCCGATCGCGATTCGGCGACACAATGATCTCCTGTCCGGTCTGCAATGATCCAACAGGCGTCGACTGGAAATCAGAAAAGAGGAAAGAATCGTTATAGTGAGACGATCATCGTACGCAGATAGGGGCGGCTACTTGCTTTCTCTGTCTACACGTACATATACACGATCAACGTCGTTATAACATACTTGGAACCAACGAATGAAACGATACTGTCGCCGATGTTACGTGTTCGACAGTGATTTACAGTTCGGGGAACGCTGCTCTTCGAAACTGCATGGGGTATTAAGAATCTATGGTTCTCGTTAGTGATCGGGGCGAAGGATTATAACGTAACATGGAGTTTCGTAATCTTACACGGTATCGTACGATTAATGCTATCTCTCTGCGAAAAGAAACCATCCAATTAAGTCCATCGAATTGGAGAATGATCAGGCACCTAAGTTCTCTGAAGTCTCGAAGCGTGATTCAAGCGTTTCTCGAAGAAACTGGGGAGGATGGGCGTGTTCAGGAAATGATTTTGCTACTACAAATCTCTATTTCACGTGTGTTTAACTTTTCATTACTCGCATATAGTATTTACAATCTGAGAACTTCAAATCTAGCGTCTCAAGCGTGAACAAAGTTGTGGACTACACTAGCAAATATTTATTTTGCATTAACGTAGTTATTTTATCGACGGAAAATGTATTTCTGTTGGAGTCGAATGTAGAAAGTGGAGTGCGAATAACTGAAAATTAAATACACGTGTTCAAAACCGCGATCTCTATTTTTTGTACTCGGACGTCCGTGTTACAGGGACTAGAAATATTTGTTGTCACTCGGCTGTTCTCAGTGAGAGATAATCTTCAGAGAATCTCGAATACTTCTGTAATAATATTTATATTCATATTTTACAGGAGAACACGTTGCTTTTAAATGTCGAATAAACGTTCTTAATATAATTAACGCTACCGAATAACGTAAAGAACTTTTAAGAATGAGCATATACTATTTCATTGATTTTCTCTGTGTTTTATTTTCGTCAAGTCTGTAAAATTCTACCGTTAGTTATAATAAGGAGAAGATTTGAGAAAGAAGAGGGAACGGAAGTGGCGGTCGGAAGTTCTTCGAAACAGCTCGGTGATTGCAATGCTAGTCGAAACAAAGGCCTGAAATTTCCCGGAATCCTCAGTTTACTCTTTTGCAAGCAGGATTACGCATGATCGGAGGGAGTTAGGCGCGAATTTCGGTCGCATTCGATAGCTGTTGATGGAAAAGCAACGCAGTGGTTCGCTGAAACGTGACCAACCTTGTCGGATTTCGTTTTCCCAATGTGAGAGGGAGGCGCGTTCCGCAGCTGTCTAAGTTGATCGAAGTTGAATGGCTAGAGGTATATTGGGGGCAGCATGCAAACGTTAAAAATCAGTGAAATACGGTTTTTACCGGGGCGAGACGCAGAGGGGAAACGTCGGAGAAACACCCAGGGCAACTTTACTTACCCCGAAGAGACGATACCTCGGAGTTCTTTTGTTCTATTTTCTCGTCGACAATTGTGCGAAACCATACAAAGATTCAAAGAGTACTAACTCGGTGAACCGTGCTGATGCTGGGAACGACCAACTATTCCTCTAGAGCCCCGACTCGCTTTTACAAATAATTAGTGTAATCAAATACAAAATGTCAAAGACATTAGAAGAATTTCATGATATAGTTATATTATTTTTAAAAAGGAGAAACGCATTTTTATTTAACTTCTGTTTCCACTTCTACGTCGGCGAGTAGCAATTTGCGATTTCTTTCCTCGTCACTGGTTAGAAGGTATTTTTAGTAAGCTGAGAGAATTAAAATAGATTTTCCGACTATACTAGTGTCTTTCAGTATTCGAAGAAGCTGGTGAACATGGTAACTAGAACGCGTTTGTAGCCGGAAGAAAGATTTTGTACTCAAACGGTACGAAAAGCTAATTAAGACCGTCTCGAACAAATAGCTTCGCTTCAGACTTCTCCGTATCTCTACAGATTAAAATCGTGACGGTCTAAAACGAGTTCTGTTCCCATCATCTGCTACTTCAAAAATTAATCGCCCAACAATTTCCAACGAGTCTGCTTCCCAGAATCAGCACAGTCCTCCAAGCAGATCAGTTCGACACAGGAAGGGAATGGTAATATCGTTGTTAATCTTTTCATCATAGAAAACAATCTTTGTTCGAACAGATCAATTCTTTAGATATCGACTCTTGCGATTCGTCCCTGAATACGAGCAGCATCACGACAATTCTTTCTTCGGTTCTTGCATGCTTTTTGCAGAAGGGGTGGTTTATTTAAGGGGTTCGGTGTGGAGAGAATAAAAAAAAATTGTTAGATAGTGAGACTATTGAATAGGGAGCGGGTGTTGATTCTTGGGGAGGGAGGTTCTGGTTCACTTGAAAAACGGGTCACGCACCATCGTCTTGCCGGTCCAGTCGAACTCGCCGTCGTTGACGAAACCCCGTTTCTCGTAGAGGTCCTGGAACAGGTTCCTCAGGTACTCGTAGTCGGGCGTCTCGAAGAAGTCAAGTCTGCGGACGTATCGCAGGTATTTCGCCATTTCCTCGGGATGCCCGTCGCAGAGGACCTCGATTGGCGTGTTCCGCTTCGTCTCGCCGATCTTCTGATACCGCTCCTTCAGCGTGTCCGCCTTTAGACCCTGCCAGGGCAGGCTGCCTCGCAGGAAGTACATGAACATGTGCCCCAACGCTTCCAGGTCGTCTCTTCTGCTCTGCTCTGATTACCGGAAAAAGAAGAATTCGCAGTCAGTACTACAGTCGTCTCTCTTCCTCTCCCTCCTTCTACCTCTCTTTGGCTCTCTCTATAGGTTCTACGCTTTGGCGTTCTCGCGTGGGCGACCCTGCAGAACTTATACCACCACTGTGTTCACCATCCAAGCACTTTCAGGTGAAGAGCACACTAACGCTGCGATAATTAAACTGAGGACTTTACGCGCTTGTCAGAAAAACAAGTACATCGAATATATACTAAACCTTGAAGAAACTAACAAAAATGCAAAAGTTAGGGAATGGGGAAGGATGCAATAAGTAAGTAAATAATTAGGTTAGTGATAATTAGGATACTAACAGAGTAGGACAGACAAGTGACATTTCTTAGCTGTAAGGCTGAAATAGAGCAAGTTCTATTCTATCCTACTAAACCTTGAAGATGGGTAAAATATTATAGTATTTTTTCCTTGTTTTAACATTAACAAGAAACTAGAGATTTACACTGAAATTCTTAAATACTTTTTTGCCAATGACAGTGCATCGTTTTTTCCCGGAAACTCGATATCGATCGAATGTGTTCTGTGGTCATTCGGTTCCGCTAGTCTGATGAATCCCTAGTCATTCCGTGTAATTACTCGAGTGAATAGACCCGGACAAACGGTCATTAAATCAACCAATTAAATCCCGTAATCAGATAGACAGTCGATGAAAAGATTTCTGTGTCGGAACGGGACTAATTCAATTACATTGCTGTCTTGCAGGAACGTTTATAACATTAAAGTGACGCTCTAATTGTTTCGATGAGTAGCAGATAGCATAGACATTTCCAATGGCGATGCTTTTTGCTGTTTACCGAGTAAAGACATTAGACGACCGGATGATTGAGATTAAGGATAAACAGGGTGTTAAACCGAAAGGTTTCTATTCAAAATCGTTAAATCGATTTAAGTGAATGTCTCGATATTAATAAGAAAACAACACAAATTTTTCGTTTAGAAAATCGTCTAGAAAATGTTAAGAAACTGCGATACACCACAGGATAATAAAATAATAATTTTATTGTGCTACGGTATGGAAATAAAATTAATAAACTTGTTATCAGAAGTTTTTTGTATTAAAAAGTTCGTATCAAAACTTCGTTAATATATCTTTTGCTTTTGAACAAAATCGTCCAGACTAATTTAACGATACAGAAGAAAGTTTGATAATCAAAATAAATAACAGAATGTCTTCAAATTAATAAAAAAAACTTCCAAGTCGTTGCTAAATATCCGGTAACTGGTACCTTTGCCCTACTTATAACTAATCTGTAATCATATTTTGCTTTGTAATCATATGTACTAACTGTTGTGGTCGCTAATCACCTACATGTTGATGCGATCTGTATAAATAAACAAATTAAAAAAAAAAAGAAAAATCGTTAAATATTCCGCGCGACACGTGGGAACGAGGCCCGATCGAGCACGTGGACTGCATTTTCGCATGTGCAGTCACGCGTGGAATTTTTCCGCCCTTGATCGAAGCGGCGTTTAGACATTCGTCTAATAGACCCCCACGGTGTTTCTCGTTTTTGTTCGTTCCGTTGGCGCAATAATTCGCTCGCGATTGGATTACCAGTAAAGGAAAGACTATAGCCGGTCGGTGAATTGCGGACTCGACGGATTCAGCGTGCTGCTTGCTCTCTCGTTAGCAACTTTCTCCGACGCCGTAGATCACTGATCTAGAGAATTTTCGCGGCTCGTCTAACACCGGCTCGATCCAAAACGAGAGCTCGTAGATCTTGCTTTATGTGTTTGAAATCCAGCTCTAGTTCCCAATACACGTTCAGGTGCATAGACATTGATTTGCGCAAGTAGAGAGGGACAATCGATATGATTATTAATTAAATCAAAAATAAAGCTCTGGTCGGATACTATTCTTCGAGCAGACAATGTTTCTAGGTTGATTGTAGTTAATATTGTGGATTAATCATTATCAAAGAATGACATAGGATTCTTTAGCTTATATGAACGAAACCTGAGAAATTTATGCTGCACTCTCTCATGATGGACATGATGGACTTATGGAGTTATCCAAGGTAAGTACTGTCCTGACTCTTATCAAGCTGTTGTACAGAGTCTCGCGGTTACCTTTTCCAAGGTGCGTGTTGATGCTCATGTAACGCGCCGTCCCCGTCAGGCTTTTGTGTTCCCGATAGGGTATGTGCTTGTTCGTCTCCAGGTCTATGTACTCTTTGGCCAGTCCGAAGTCGATGATGTGGACGATCTTCTCCCGTTTAGTTGTGCACCGTCCGATCAGAAAGTTCTCCGGCTTGATGTCCCGATAGATCAGGTGTCGACTGTGAACGTACTCTATCCTATGGAGCTGCGCAGACAGGTTCGATCGATCAATCATTAAGTCTCCTTCAATCTACGATCTAAACTAATCTAAACTACATTAACCCTTTGCACTCGAAACTATTTTCATCCCAACAAATTCCTTTCAATCTAGAACATTTTCACATATAATTGAACCTGTTATTGAGAGAGTGTATACATGTGTGTAACACTTGAATTTCGAAGAACTTACTAATAGACAGCGTTTTTAATAAACAGTTATATTGTTTTCAAGCTATCAAACATATTAAGAAAGAATACAGATTTCTATTTCACTCCAGTTTCTTGCAATTCGCGTAGAAAATTTATATTTCCCCGTAAGATCCGCTGTCTATTTGTTAGAATACAGGCGAATTTAATGGTGTAAAAACTGTTTTGACTAATAGAAATTAAATCGTGTAGATATCTCGAGTGTTTTAAAAAGAGAGCATCCGCCAGATCTTCATTGAACGTGATCCATGAAAATGTTAAGGGTAGAATTATGATTGTACAGCGAATGAAACGCGGGATTCGGATCGTTGAATGAATTGAGACGACGAATGCAATCGGCGAGCATGGAATCACGAGCATTGTTTCATTATGTATATTCATCGTGTTCGTCGTTTTGCGAAAGGCAGGCGTACTCGGTTTGTTGAAGGGCGCCGAGAAGATTAGCGCGCGTTTAAATTCGAATTTGGAATCCAGAGAAATCCTCTCGATTTTCGCGGATTAATTGGTTAACTATCAATTCCGACGATCGTTTTCGGTGTCGAAGGCTTCCTTTGTGGTCAAAGCGATTGACGCTTGTGTCTGAGTCCAGTCGACACGGTTCCCTTGCTCACCGGAAACGCTGTCCACGGTCAAACAGACGCTTTAAACTCTCCGCACAGACAATATCGTAGATCCTCGCCTGCGTATAGATCGTTTACATAGATATCGTCGAGTCGATAAATCTCTTGGCGATTCGAACCGATTTCTCGAAAGATTTCTCGAAAGTCTGAATCTTGTCGAAGGTTCTGTAAATCTGGGTCGAGACAGACCCAACCAGCGCAGAGGAAGGATCAATAGTACATACTCACCAGTTGTGTGGCGATATTCAGAACGGTCTTCAGGGTAAACCTCCTCCCGCAGAGGTCGAACAGGTCCTCCAAACTCGGGCCAAGCAGCTCCATCACCAAGGCGTTGAACTTCCCGCATGGGCCGAAGTAATATACTTCCGGAATACCCTCTGAGAGCAATTCACGAAATAATAAACGAGTCAAAACGCTGAGTCAAGGCAGAAACTCGCGAATGATTTACTTGTTTGCGCTTCGTAAGCGGAAGCGAATGATACTTTCGGAATGGACTTGAATTGTTGCAAGGAAAGTGGATTAAAAAGATACTTTGCTTCTGTAGTGAGTTATGAAATCTCTGTAGTTCAAAGTGTATCGAATCTATTTGTGTTAATTTGTGTTAATTGTGTTAATTGATTTATCTGTAGAGTTTTGCAGTTTTACAGGTTTGATTTTCAGTGTTCGAGTCTATGAATATTGCTGTACGTTATGGTATTATTATACCTATGAATTACTAGTAACTTGTGGTGTTCCAGAGAAATTTCGAGATTTATCTGTAGAGTTTTGCAGAAAGTTTGATTTTCAGTTGTTCGAGTTTATGAATATTGAGAATGTACTCACCGTGTGAACCTAATAATTTGTAAAACCTATATTCTAAGTGCAGCTGTGGCGCCTTCGACCTCATTGGTTCCTGCAAGACCAGAAGAAAGACTCGAATTAAAGATGGAAATCTATCGCTGCACGCTTAGAATTCTTGAATAAGTAAAATCAATTCGCAAAGGATTTGTTCGATCACCTTTTTCGTGTTCCGAGTCAATCTGACCCTTAGGAGTCGAATAATTAAAGTTAAAGTCCATCTCTCGTTAATTTTAATTCAACTCTGCACGCGCTTCGGAGCAATATTTCAGTAGACGTTCCGCGTTCTCGCGGAACTCCATATTTCTCAAGATTCTTTATTATGGATCTAGACGGAAAGAAAATGTCTCCGGTGAACGAGACTCAGCGAGAAAAGTTGCAATTCTGCCTTTCTGATTACTTGCGTCTTTGAAACATTCAAGAGTGCAGAAATGCGTTGGAATCTAACTCGTAATTATAACCTTAACCCGAACCCAGTTCCTCCAATTCAATCAGGTTCAAAAAGCGAACTATGTGATTTTGAACATCGCCGTAAAATTACAAAATCAGATAATGAAAGAATATAGTATTAGAAAGAATAGAAATAAAACCTAACCCACATTGTTCTTTCGATTGAATCAGGCCCGGAAAATCGAAAATAAACGCGGACAGACGACAAGAACCGTGATATCGGGACAGTAATTATGAAAATGATTGTAGATAGAATTGTGAAAGAAAAGCGACGAATAATGAAAGAATAAATGAAACACGCTCGAAGCGCGAGCAGGGTTGATTTTAATCGAATCGGGTACCGATCGAAAGAACGTTTTGCGATAAATGCTGCTCGACTTACCATTTTAATTGCTACATGCTCGTTATTGTAGAGGTTCTTCCCTGCGAACAGAAAGAGAAGGAAAAGGTCAGTAGACGTGCGGGACGATAGCGCGGCGGCAATTACTACGTGTTGTGTTGCGCGCCAACAAGCTTATTAATACTTTTCCCGCGAGCGCCATTGGCAGCTAACGCGCGCCGCGCGTTGTAAATATTTAATTACACTCCTCGCGACTGTTTTACGCAATCGCGGATATCATTCTGGGTGTGTTTTCCGCGGGCTCCGTCGATCGCTCTCTCATTAGGCTACACGCTAATAAACGCTCCGGAGGTTGTACCGATTATCGCGGGCACCGGCTATCAGTGTCTGCTCGCGTAATTGACTCCGAGAACTTCGAAACGGAGCAAGAAAAAAATTGCGGAATATATCGTCCTACTCTGTAGATTAGGTTCGTCGTCGTTGACATTTTTCTTTGCAAAATGCTAAAAAGTAAGATCTCGAAGGGCGCGTTCTACGTCACACGTGATGCGATCTTGCATTTCGTCTAAAGATAGACAAGTTAATTTCATATGTTTTGCTATTCAAGTTAGAGCTCGGAGACTTTTACCCGGGTATTTCATAAGACATAAGTCATAAATGATTTTGTGCAAATTAAAACAATAATGAAATTATAGAACATTGATATATTAATTTAAATTTATTAAAATCGTTCAAGAGAATAAGTAATCGTAATATATCGTCTGCTTTTTCCTATTGATGCAAACGATTTTTATTTTGCATGAAGATCCGCAGTGTATTCATGAGATACTCGGGTACTCGAATAATTTTTGTTTACACGAATACCCGGGTATTCGGGTAATACTGTTTACCCGAGTAACTAGGTAACCGAGTAATTTTTGTTTACCCGGGTATCTCACAGGTAACCCGAGTACTCGGGTATCTCATAAGTCACAGCTCTAATTCAAGTAGCAGTAGAATCACCGTTTTCAAACATTTTGTTTCGATAGAAAATTCGTTCGGATCATTGATTCTCTCGCAGTTAGAGGACGCGCGCGCGTCGAAACGATGGGAATGAAACTTTGTTTGTAATTCACGATTTACCACCGGGGATTATAGGTTGGATTTAGGGTGCGCGGGGTGTAACGATGGAACAGTATACTCGAGGTTTCCGAGGTGCGACGGATCATCGGTAGAGAGAGATTTTTATCCCCAGCAATGAAAAGACGGTGCACTTGTCCTCGGCGATCCTTTCGCCGCGAAACGGCTACAACGACACGATTCAATTCCAGTAAGGGGATGCCTGACAATGGAAAATATGTCAGAGGGAAGCGGCGAGATCCGCGGGAATTACTGCGCCTCCGAATACCGTGGAAAAATTGATTCGTCCTCGAAAATAGGCCGGCTCCCACAGCTGGGACGATAAATTCCGTGAGGTGTCCAGGAGCGTACCTGCTTTCAACCGTTCGCGTTCGTGTTCGTTTCTCCGCCTAGAATCTCACGTTCTCCTTCTAGCCATCGATCGCTTGATTATCACTGTCGACAACAATTGCTCGGACCTTCGATTATCCCGAGAATTTTTATGTTAGAACGAGAAATGTTCGAATGAATCCGGCATAATTATGCCGTTGGTGGTTCGGAACCCACCTTAATAAACTGTAGGTCCGTCGCGAAGTAACCTCAGCAAAGACTTGAGAGCGACGTTAAATACATAAATACATAAAAAAAATAATTATGCCATTAAATCATACAGCTCTTTTTGCGAGTTCGTTATCACTAGACGGCGGTTCTTCGTGCATTTGAAACGTTTTACACTAGAATCCACATTCAAGTCATAACAAATATTAATTATCGAAGTCGAATCGTGTCGGCCACGCGTAATCGATGTTAATAAGATCGAGATACTGGATTTAGACACCTGCCGCAGCCTTTGCCTCAGATTTCCTTTCTAATCGATTTATTGGCTTGAGCTATAAATAGCATGCGGATGTTTATGCATGTATAGTACGTGCGAAGGTGAAAAAAGCGGTCCAATGAAAATTGTTGTCGAGTCCAACATACTGTACCAATTACGAGTTAACCAAACCTACTTATACGAACATTTCGAATGTGTAAAATCAATTCTGCGGTCCGTTCGTAACGAATCGTTTCTTCAGGAATCGAAAGTGCTAACATGAACACCTTCTGCATAATATAATGTATAATCTTAACCCTTCGGTGCATGATTTTTTTTTAATTCGGATGATGGCCAGTTTTCGAGTTTTATTTTTAAAAAAAACTTAAAACAAAATTTTCAGAAAATAAACGTACTTTAGAATAGTAAGAATATACATTCTTAGTTTACTATATATCAGATTTGGTAACTGTATCAGATATGACACACTATGCAGCGAAGGGTTAATAAATGAAAATGGAAAGTATGTGTGTTATATGTATCATCCGATCGATATTATTCGGTATGACGATCGTGCGCCGATTATATTACAGAGCAGAACCGTTAGATGGTTGCACGACACAAAGATATCGGTAACATAGAGATAAAGGAAACAACCCAGAAAATTTCCCACTGTACACTGCCCGTCAGGGCACCCCGCCCTACAGGTACGTGCCGTTATAAGCGGCCCAGGTATAAACATGTCCTGCGGAATAGAGGGGCGTAGATTCGGTGGTATGTAAATACCTCGTCTCCGACCCCTGTTTGGTCCTAAGTTTTTACCCCTCCAGCAGGGGACGCTAAGCAAGGCGAGTGCAGTTTTCCTATGTAGAAAAACCCTTACCACGTTTTTATATTAGCTCGCTTTCTTGTCTGTCTGTTCGGTATAAATCTTGTAATTGATTTTAAACTAACTTACCGATCAGCTAGAAACTTGAAACTTCTCACATAGCTCACAACTGGATGACAATGCAATATTCAAAAAAAAATTTGTAACAAAGGCTGTGTTTAATGAATATTTTCACCGTTGAGCGAATAGGTAGGGTGAGGGTGAGGGGACAGCGTCACTAGTAATCTATAAAATCTGGAACTGATCACAGGACCCATACGTTTGTAAACAAAAGAAATTGACAAACGTTACATATACTTTTCCAACGATCGAAACAAATATTCAACATTCTCCCCGGTACAGCGCTGTTCAATTTCAGCAGATTTCTCGCGGCCGTTGCTACCTCTTTCCTAAAAGACACGTGATTGCCGTTCTCTCTCGATAATTGCGAGCACGCGGATAGTGTGCGAATCTCCGAAACATCTCGACGAAATGACAAACGACTCGCTCGCGAAAGGGACTGATCGCAGTCACCGTAAATGCCACATCGAAAATCGGTAATTAAACTTCGGTTTCGACGGCGTTTATCCGTATCACGGATATTACGTATTCCGATAATTCCGAGCGAAGTGGGAGAGATGCCTCGAGGCACAAACCGATCTGCGGATGATATCTCGGTTCAATTAATTGTTTAATTAAGCGTGGCCGATCTGTGGCCCACGTTCGGTTCCATTCTCATCGATTACCGTGTGTGTCTCTCTCTCTTTCTCTCTTTTACCTCTCGATCGGAGGTAGAAGATCGGCTAGAAAGATCCGCGGATTAATGCTTGCCGAGGGCGGATTGAAACGGAAGCTCCAACAACTTCGTGGTAATGGAAAGCTTTCTGCTGTTTGCTAAAAAACCAATTTCGTTTGTATCAATTTTTACTGGATTCATATTGCTATCTGAACGTTCGTTTTCCTCGGGAACGATAAAAATTAATGTCGGCGACGAACCTTGCAATATTTCACAGATGACAATTGTTTCTCTTTGTCACGGTGCTTTAACAAGCTTAAATTATAACATTCTTCTGTGTTCAAAGTTTGTACGTTCCCTTTGAAATACTATTATAAAAGAGTAATGTTCGTTCAACGATTTTAATTAAGTTTTAATTAAGTGAATTAGTAGATACGTAAATCAGTTCTGAGAAACCGATAGCGTTTCTTGATGTTTGATTAATTGCGCGATAATGGAAGGCGATTAGATCAACAGTTAGGGACTTCTCCGTTTGTTCGGAGGCTTGAAAAGCAAAGTGAGTGAGCCGGTGATCCACGGTCCGGCACGCATTATGCTCGATTCGCTCGGCACGTGAGATCCGGCACTGATTCATCACGACGGCGCGGCGCACTCGTCGATTACATTCCCGCTTGATACGTTCGCGATCTGCGATCGCAATTGCAATTGTCGTCCTTAATCGGTCGGGTTCACGTGAGCTTGGCGAATCGCCGCGCGATCCACGAGACTCTGCCTTGGTGTTCCCAGCTGATCGGCCGCATTTCTTAATCGTTTTCCGAGCGACGAAGTCACGCGAGTCTGACGAAAACCGTTCAGCCTATTCGAAGGATTGAAAGCTATTGTCTGCCGAGGCTGGGGACAAGGATACGCGATCGATACCTTTCTCTTCGCAACCTTCTGTCTCTGATCGTTCCGTACTCTCCGTACTCACTTGTCTTTTCTTTGCCATTACTCTCGATATTGTATTAGTACCTTCCTTTTACACTTTTTTCCTTCTACTTGTTTTCTATGCTTCAAGTCCTCCCGCCTCTTATAGATCCTCCCTTTTCTAGGGCGTATCATATCCTCTTTAGTCGTGGACACGCCCCTTTTTGAACTTACGGATCCTCCCATTTGCAGTTAAGTACTTTTCCCTTTCTAAATTATAAAAACTATCTTTTCTAGGCATGCGCACACTTACAGATTTGGTCACGCCCTTCCCCACTTTTAGACCCACCCCTTTTTTTATTAATGTTACATTAGGTACGTGGAATTTCTCCCATTTATCTTAATTTTATTATATTCACGCACTGCGAATTCTTGGCATTGCTAGGTTATAAATTGAGGAAATAAACCTCATGGAAATTCGTACACCCTAATGATCTTTCTGCTATTCTAGCACAAGTAGCAATCTAACATCTAACTAAAACAATATCTAGTCTGCTTGTTTGTCTTGTCTGTGCACGAACCACCGTTTCCACTTGCTCCTTGTTTCCAGCAACACGAACCATGGCCGGACGAAACGTGCATCAGCACTTTCCATCGTCATTTTTGCATAAGCAACGATCCTCTCGCGGTACGATCGAAATCGTGAAAAGCAAGAAGTTCGATGATATGAAAACCCCGAACGATCCCCATTAGCATATCCGAGCAATTAAACCATTTTATTTTTGTGAGACCATTAGGCAGAGAGAGCGAGGAACAGCGGACCATGGAACGGTAAAACCGGAGGAAGAGCTGATCCGAACGATCTGGTATACGACTTGAGGAAACATAAAAGGATCGGCGTGGCGCTCGATCCGCGGCCACTGGACGGTTAAATCGACAAACAACTTTCCTTTTGCTCTGTAACAGAGTCTACTGTGTGCATCCTTTAGCCGCGACGAAAGGCCGCCGCTACTCGCAAAAGTTCCAATTCCCCGTTCCCGAACAATCGAAGTTCTCCGAGGGTGATAGGCAAAAGAGTCAAGGCGCTTTTCTCGGGGGCCGATATCGCTGGGAACTGAATGGCGAGTTCGCCGGCCACTTTCTCTCGCTTTCGATCGCAGAGCTTCCAGACGATCGGCGCCCATTAGACGACACGAGGATTACGAAACGATCCCATCCGGCCAGTTTGTTTTTCGCACGGTTTCGCGCGGCCCCCGCTCGGCGACGCGCGAAATTCGTTTAAAATTCGATCCCGCGCCCGACAACCCCTCCACCGTTTCGCCGTGCCCGACAATTAGCGAGCTTAGCTAATTGTGAATTAACCGTACGAGCATCTCGCTCCTCCCGTTCCAAGCCGAAAACTGCTTGTTGATTGTTTCGCGCACCAGACCCTCGATCGATTAAAAGTACAAAGCGTAAAATTAGATACTACATCGGTGCGACGCGCCACGGCGCCAATTCAATTAATTCAATTTCTTTCTTAACAATTACTTGTCACGGAAGCTTCACCGACGTGCTTGTCGCATTCTCCTGATTAAAATCAGGCCACATACGAGTGGTGACTCGGAGCCACCACTAATGATGTTGCATTATTAAATTTATTCAGTAAATTACTAAACGCATTTAATATTTTAATAAACTACTGAAAGCATTGTACGAGGTATTACATCCGTGCTTGATCGATAAAATTAAGGAAAATCATATAAAATCGAAATGTTTCATGTCGGAAAAAAAATTCGGTTTTCAAAGGGTTAATTCATCAAGGTTCGGTCGATCGAGGTTCATTATATCGTGGATTACTCGAGCAGATGCACTCCGAATTGCATCGTGCTGGGTATCGTTTTAAGCAGAAAAATTCCACGTACACGATGGTACAAGTTTCGTGAACAAAATTTTTGTAAATCAAGGCGAATTCGATTTACGCGTGCACGCTAATATAAACTGAAAGCACGGTCTATTTTGAAAATAAAATAAATAACGGAAAAGAACGGACAAATAGCAGATACATGTTGAGCTATTGAAGCGAGGAACGGGCGAGTGTATCGGCCGAAAAATCGCGGTATCTTCGAAAGAAGTTTCCGCAACAGTGGCGACAGTGGAACAATGGTTGCGTTCATTCGGTGTTCCCAGCAACGGGGACAACGGTTTTCAAACGCAGGCATGTTAACACCCGTTAAGGGCCCGGCCAAAGCGATTCTGAAACGCGTCTATCGGAATTGCCACTCGGCGTTGATTCGTTCGGTGTGTTCTCGACGTCTTTGGCCTGGCGACGAGACCGGTGTACACAGGGAACCCTTTGTGACGCGCGCGAGAAGGATAATTAGAGTCAGAGTTAAGTGTACACGCTTGATAATTAGAGCCGGAGTAAGACCATTACGCGGTGCGCCGACTGAGTACAAATTGCTGCCGTTCAAGCGATATCGAACTTTCCTGAAACCCGGATTCCCGTCCAATAAGAATTATGCTCGCGCAGGTATATCGCCGATTAGGGTTGCAAGGTGTGCTCGCGTGTCTGATCTTGTGCCGGCCATAGGAAATCTTTAAAAATTGCAATTTCATGTTAAATATTTAAAACTAGCTGACCCGACAGACGTTGTCCTGTCCAAATTTCAATAAAGGGTTTAACCGGATAAGATAGTCAAAAATGTCCTTGAACCGAATTGTATCTACGATGCGTCATTCGATAGGGCACCAAGAAAAAACTGTAATAATAATAGTTATGGGGTAAAATCGAAAAATCAGTTTTTGGCCTGTTTTCCCTAGTTAATGATGTTTAGAAATTCTGAGAAAAATCTGACACATGTCAAGAACCCAAATATATACTTCTTTGTGATCGTTTCAATTACGTATATCCATCGTTCGAATTATGGTCTCGAGTTCATACAAAAATCCCATAGAAAAAAAGCACTTTCATTTTTTCCCGAATTTTTGTATTTTTCCGGGCAACTTTTCAAAGGAAGCCAGGTGGAGAAACCTAATATTTGCTCGGTATAGCGAGATAATAAACACAACGAGAGCATAAACGGAAGGAGCTCCAGCACAGTGTTCAGCGCTCGAAAAATATCGCTGTGTGGTCCAAGAGCGAAATTAATTTGAAAGGCAGTTGGTTCGTCGGCAATTCTCCCATTGTTCCTATGCTCTTTGATGAAATTCTAACGTTATGGTTGCGAAGCGATGCCATGCAAAATCACTAACCGTGATTTATCACAATGATCGAAGCACCACAAGGGTACAAAAAATATTCAATTTCCCCAGGTGTACCCTTCACCGACCACTTTTTTAAAAAATGGCATTTGAAAAGTGACGAAATTAAAATTATTTGAAGCGATAGCCGCACATTATACAATCTCGGACGGTCGAAAAACACAGTGGGCTGGATCGTAACATTTTATGTATCAATCATAAGCGATATCGAGATGAAATTTCCACTAAAATTCATTTAAAAAATTATTCCTACCTACTATCGTAGTAAATATATTTTTGTTATTATTTCTTAATTAATTCTTTAAATTATGTTGTTTTAAAATAAAATTGAAAATTGTTCATTTGTTACTTATTCAATAGTTTCTCAGATAATTTAATTATGTATTTCTTAAAATATTCATGATATGAAGAATAAATGTTGAGTAGGGGTGAATAAAATTTTTCAGCAGATTACTCTTAGGTATTTACAATAAGCTCCTAAAAACTCGATTTGCTAGTTGGTAATTGATAGTACGGATAAGGAAACGCATCGTCCAGACGCCCAAAGGATATTCCACCATTAGTTAATGGCAAAGTTGAGAACGTCTACAGTTCGAACAGGGGCAAGCAAATGCAGCAGGACTCCATTTATCCTAATTGGATCGTGCGGATAATAAGGGTCAACTGGTACCCTTCCGACACAGTACAGTACAGTGCGATACAGTTCGTTCCGTTCGTTCGCATAATAGAAGCTAGAAATAAGAGCTCCGCTATTTGGTAAACCAGATTACAAGATTAGCTCGAATAAATGGAGCACTACTGTAAAATCATTTTACCTACGTCAACGGCGAAACGTCGCCGGCTAATAATCTAGACCTTGTTTCGCGAGAATCGTGTCCTATATTATGCTACACTGGTTTATTTAATAAAACTGCTCGTCCCAGTTGAAGGACTTCCCTGATAAAATCAGAAACCTGATTTACAACAATCTCCTAACCAAGAAAATTCGATTTTCCTCGAGTTTGTGTTCGACAATATCCTAGAGCGGTCACGCATATGCGACGTTCGCGATGTCGCAGTTTACATCGACAAGAATTAATTACATTAGATAATAATGCATGTCTACCTAGTCAACCATCGTGAATACAAACTGCCGAAAAAAATAAGCATCTACTGCAAAAATCAATGTTTTTATGGGAGTAGAAGAGAGATTGCTGAATAAAGACAAATTGATTCTATCTCTATATGTAGACTGCTGGATACCTGTTTGAAGCAACCTTTCAGTGAAGTTCAGTGTTGCCTCGGCATCGGCAAACGTGATCGAGTTAGGGGCGGCTTGTTTCGCGAATAATCTACTTTCTGGACGACATAGAAGTGAGTCGCGAATCTACGAATCCAATTAGGGGATTCATCGAGGAAACATTGCGAAAACTAGAGGCTAGAGAATCGAGAGGTTAGTGCAATACTCGAAGACGATCTCGAAAGAAACGAGGAATCAATTTGTTCTCGTGGCCAGTAGCTTTGCATTACCGGCTTCTGAGTTCGCTGATAACAGTCACGGCAAAGTATAAAAGGGCCCAGCGAAGCGGCAGACGAATGCTCGGGGCGAGAAAAATTCCTCGGGCTCTCTCATCCGGCCCCTCCCCTCCACCAGCCCCTAGAACTGCTCGTGCGAGAAACTGATCGATCAAGGCCTTCGCGTAAATAACTGAATGTGTCTCCGAGAGACGACGTGACCTCTCCCTTCGGACCTTCGCGGTAAAATATCCTTTCAACGTGCTTCAGGGAACGAGCGATCAGAAGCGTAAAAAGGTTTATATCAAATAGTGGGAGGATCAAAGAAGCTCAAACAAACCATTAGAGACACCGGATACCTTCTAAATTTTAATTATTATTCTTGTATTTTCTAATTTCTTAAATTTAAGTGGGCTAATTGTGTTCTCTTTTTTCCAACAGCTAATCAAAATGCAACAATCAAATCAAGCTGGAAGCTTGTCCGGCGATTTAAGGACGGCAGTGTAAATTCTTTTGATCTTCTCGGACAATTTCTTGTTCACATGGTAGCTACGCTTGTTTCGGAAATTCTGTTTAATATCTTCGTTGCGAGTCCGACTCGATTTTCCAAAGCAAGGGATCAATTACGACGATTAATCCCGTTTCTACGGCCACCACCGTGGAATACAAGAGCAGTCGACAGTTGACGAGGATGCACTCGGTGTGCGGAACATTGTGCGTGAGCTCTAAAATATTATCCACTGCCAGAGAAACATCGGATACAGTTCCTGGCGCTTGGTATCCCAGCCACTCGTAAACTTTCCCGTCCCGCGCCGCTCAAACAAACGCGTTAGCAACAGTTTATCCATGGACGCGGTTATTTTCGAGGCTGGTCTCGTTCAGAAAACTTTCCCCGGAAACTTCGGGGAACGTTTCCGCATCCGCCGCGCCGCTGCTTGTCCTTGATACCGGCGGATTTATTTTTCGTCGAACAGCATGAGTTATTCGCTCGATGACGATGAGACTCTCGTTGGGTTCTTCGCGTACCGGACACGCGGTGTGACGAAACGTTTGGCGAATTGGCGGCTTGCAGAAGAGCCCGGAGACCTTGACGAATTCGTCTTGTGTTGGATTCGGTACGCTGAGATCGTCGACGCGCGGATTCCATCGAACGTTGTTCATTGAAATCGAGTTCGATCTGAGCTGGTGCCAGCTTGTAATGGGAGGGATAGTTCTGGTGGGTAGTTCTGGGAGGCGTGATTTTGTTGTTGTTTGAAAGCGGAGTGCCATGATAGGACGCGGTTTAGTTCCGCTCAGAGTCTAGAGTGCCCTAAGGGCGTGGCTTTGTTATTGTTTGAATGCAGAGTGTCGTAATAGGGCGTGGTTTAGTTCCACTCATGGTGTATATGTATATAAATTATTTATATATATATCTAATTCTTTATATTAGAGCGCCCTGAAGGCGTGGCTTTGTTATTGTTTGAATGCAGAGTGCCATAAGAGGGCGTGTTTTAGTTCCACTCATGGTGTATATGTATATAAATTATTTATATATATATATATATCTAATTATTTATATTAGAGCGCCCTGAAGGCACAGCTTCTTAATTGTTTGAATGCGGAGTGTTCTAATTGTAGAGTGCCCAGAGAAGGTGTGGTTTTATTGTTTGTTGTGTGAAGGAAACTGTGGGGCGTGGTTACGTTGCCCTAAGAGCCCTAAGAGGCGTGGTTTGGTAAAGTTTTAGTGGACGAACGCTGATGGAGATAAATTTCGTCCATCGCTTCTATCGCTGTTTAGATCAGCAAGGCAAATTGTACTCTACGAAGCTGTGCAGCAGCTTTATCAATTTCATTTCTAGTCCCTTCGAGCTCCTTCGAGTAAATACTGAATTCCCACAGATAAACAAAAACGAGGGGACCGTGATAAGTTGTCCAGGTAAAAACGTTGTCGTGGGTAAACGATGAAAATTGTCTCGAAGCGTTTGTACCATTTTTCTTAAATCATTCATTCTACTTTTTCCACTGTTTTGCAGAATTATCTTTCACTTTATCGGATCGCTAATTTTCTCTGCTACGGAGATTAACCCAGTTTCCTTCTTGAGAAAACAGGAATACCAAAACATATTTTTAAGGAAATATAAAGGCACAGAGATAACGTATCTCTATCGTATCGATCGGCGGTACGTGGGAAAACAAATCGACCGTTCAATCTCCGTACACGGTGGAACGATTCGCCCCAAGAAAAATACCTCGCAGCCCTAAATTTCCCCGATAATCCGTATCAATATTTAACCTGTCAAACATTTTATTTTGACTGCCGCGATCCACTCGAGAGCGAGCCACGCACGGCGAGCCAGACGTACCTACATATAATGCATTCGGAAAAACACGTGAAATATTGAATTCCACGGGGGAATCACCGCCACGGATAATTAATGAACTACCTCTGTATTTACAACGAATGTAACTGAATCGGACACGTCCAAACAAACATTCCCGTGATGCTGGTTGGCCGGTACTTATTTTTACACAACAAAACAATTCGCTGGTCGTTGCGTTCCTGCCTTTAATCACACGCTAATTACCTGTTTACTTAATTCACGCAAAAATTATTCGAAACAACTCGTTCAAGCGAATTAACCAAAAAATCAGATGAAATCAAAACTTCACCCTCCACTCGCATACGATTTCTCGTTGTATTAGGCTTCTGAAAAATCTGCTAGTGCTGTTTCAGTGGAATGCGTAAACCGTTCGACAGTAAATTAAAAAATCCCGAAATCTGGGGGGGGGGGGGCGAAGAATTTGATAATTGCTTTTTGAATCCTTTTACGAGGTCAGGCTTCAATCGCAATTCAATTTCAGCCAAACGTAAACAAATAATTGGAGGAAAGTATTAGTGACGGGGAACGTGCTAGAATAGAGGAAAGTTTAAACCGATTAAACCACTCCAATTAGTGTCTCGGTAGTAAACGGATAATAACATTGCAGGTCTCAGACGAGTTTTAGTGCGGAGACAAACGTCTTGGGGCGAGAGCAACGTCTCATTTTCCGAGCTGCGTCACTTCCGTCCGCGAAGAGAAAAATAAATCAGCGTCAGGACAGATTTCACCGGCATCGCCACTTTTTAATTATCCCCGTTGAAGGATTTTCTATTCGTGCTCGTTATCTCTGTTCCGCTGGCGGCGAGTCTCGCAAGATGCAATAATGATCCTGCTGGTTTCTGATTCGCGTTCATCCTCGAGCAAGGTAGAAGGATTCTTACTCGGTCGAGCGTTCGATCGAGCAATTCGCGAAGTATCTCGCGAAATTTTCGCTCGCCGAATTCATTTCCGGCAGGACCCAGAGAGGATAGGGGATGAACTTCGAGGGGGATGGACGATAACGCTCGTGGAACACTCGATAATCCCGTTATTAACATCGCGGCGGATCCGTGCTCGAACCCAGAGCAACGAAAGTGAACGCATCTCGCCGGAAGTTTGAAAGAAATCCGCTGGCAACCAGCCAAAAACTTGCGGACAGCTAAGCTACGGCCGACAGTCGAACCAGTTTCTCTCTGCTTGCTCTCTCTCTCTTTCTCTCTCTTTCTATCTCCCTCTTGTTTGCTTCGAACGGTGGAGGTTTAGTAATGAGGAGGACTCCGGAGTGGGAAGATTTAATTCAATCAAAATTTCATCCGCAGCAGCGCACAGTGCGGCACTTAAATTGAAATTTATGAGAATAATAAGAAAATACGTATGGCGTAGTAATAATTTATAGCTATATTTATTTTAATGATTAAATATTAATTTCAAACGAATGAAATTTGATTTCATCTGAAAAGACTTGGTTAAATACACTAATCAATGTTTTGGAATACTGTTTTAGAATTATCCATTCTTTAACGCTAGATAAATTTGAACAAAACAATCTTACGGATAATGTAAAGATGACATATAAACAGAAACTCCATATATTATTCGACAAAAAACAAGTGAATAAAACATTTTAATAAAAAGGCGTTAATTCCTGTCTCGTCGTAGGAATCGTTCCTTAAAATCGTTCGCCTTTTTTCAACACCTCGATCAACCTGGTGCAGGTGTTATGAGCATGTTACGTCAAAATTCAGAGTCAATATCTTGGTTGCTAATAGTCTAGCTTCTGTTTGTATGTGTCCAGACATGACAGAAAAACTTTAAACTTGTTCTACGACGATGATAGCTGCGATTAACATGAATGTCTATGTTCATCGAGTGTATCCTACATTAAAACACAATTTTGTGGCAATTTCCCGTACAGTATCATTATCCTCTCTTTTTTAGTACGTTTAAGAATTCTACAGAGACCTCCATCAGACGTGTATTCATGATTAATACTCTGTTTTCTTGGTCTGCGGTTAATAACAGTATTCATTGGTCAAAGAACGTCACTCTTCACTGATACACATCCATCAATTACCTCATTTTGTTTTACCTTCTCCATCAATTAACCAATTACTTCTCTCTGTCCAATGATCTCTACTTTTTTAACTGACAAAAACTGCTTTGAAGATCGCTGGACAGACTGATGAAAATCCTCGAAAGTAGAGAGACCGAGAATTAAAAATGTATTTGTCGACTCTCTTCGGAGAACGTTCACGAACTTCTTCTCTATTTATCTTCCGAGCATCGTATCGTGGCAAAGTACTCTTGGAATCATTTATCATCCTTGATTTATTCTCTCTGTCCAAAGATTTCCACTTTTTACTAAAAAACAAAAAAAAACACTTCCACGGAGAACGCCGGGTAGATTAAATGACAAATTTCTGAAGGAAGGATTGAGAATTAACTCTCAGCACTCGAATGGCGACTCTGAGGCGCCATCCAATCCATTACTAAACATTTCGATATTGTGCAAGGTAATATACAATTTCAAATCCACAAAATTTAAAAAATCTTAGGAAATGGAAGTATTCTAGCCAGGAAGAAATATTTAATTATCCAGTTAAAATCGCTCGGAGTGCAAAGGGTTAAAAATGTAGTTGGCGATTCTTCGAGGGATGGTAGCCGAGTTTCTCTTTTTCCAATCCTGAAAATCTTCTTTCACGATCCGAGAGGACAGAACGACGAGCAGAGGTTCAAAGAAGAAAGAATAAATTTCTAATTTCCTCCAAAGGACGTTCGCGAGGTTCTCTTTCGCGCCTGACCTATTTATCATTTTCGGGTCGCGTCGGTGGCAAGGTTTATCTGCGAAACCGAATTGAATCGGTGCTAACGAAGACGAATTGCACTCGAAGACGGACGCGCGCCTGCGGCACGTCGCGTCGCGTCGTTGCGCGTGGATATCTGGAACATCGGGGAACGTTCGGGCGAACTTTCGTTTCGTAATTCCGCATTCACAATGGAAGGCCATCGCGAGGTCAACGATATGCGCCGTGCCAGAGGATAATTCAGGATATCGGCGAGGGGAGGGGGCATGAAAAAACTTGGCCAAAAACTTGGCCAGCCACAAGTAACTTCGATTAAAACGTTCCTCGTTAATTGTCCGCTCTTCGCGAGCATCCTCTCATTAACGAGCTGTTTCTTCTAGGTAAGAATGTACGACTTTGCTAGAGTGTTTTATGGAACCGAGGAAAATCAAGTATAACGGGGTGGTTGAAACGAGCTGCGGTAAACTCCAAGACTTAACTTCGTCGTGCTAGGGTAAATGTACCTGTAACTGCGCTATTTTTTCCAATTAGATCGAATCACAAGTTCATTAAATCATAGAGTTTTTTGGTACTTTAAACAAGCAGGTAATTTTGCTTGTAAATGAAAAACACATGTTGCCGGTGAGTGACTGGGAAACAGAAATTGATTTGTCTGAAAGATGGCAACAAGTTGTTGCACAAATAATGGAAATGATTCATTGAATACTATTAAAAATATATTTTCATAAATCTTTTGTACATACTTTTTCCTCTCTATATATATATATTAGTGAATGAGTGTAATTAAGTTTAAGTTCAAGATTTAGGTTAAGTTTACGTTTAAGTTAGAATAAGGTAGATTTTTAAAGAGATGTAAAAGGGTGCGAAAGGGGCAGAAAAAGGGGTATGTTGTACAGAATTGTCACCCTGAGGGGAACAAAAATAAATATATTTTTTCATAAATTGATCCAAATGTTTTCTTTAAAATACGACAAAACTTCCCCTCCAACTTAGTATTTTGACGTATCGGCGTTATACATTCGCCAACGTGGAACCAGCATCGATCGCCGGCACTTCCGCCTTCATAGATTCTCATCAACATGCGAAATATCACGGCGTGGAGGTTGCGAGCCGCGTCGCGTAGGCGCCAGAAATCGCGTGTGTAATCCCGTGTAATTTCCTCGTGACGATTACAAATATTCCAGAACCCGCCGTCGGCGTTATCGGAAGAGCATATTGAATCTCCCGGAAGTATTATCGCCAAAGGTCCGGCCGTTTTCCTTTCTGTTTCCATTCTCGGCTGGTCGATCCTAACGAAACGATCCTCGTTTATCGGTGATAGTGGTAATCTGGATCATTGGCGCGATTTTCCTGGGACCATTCGAGATCCGTTTAATCCATAACGGTTTTACACAATAATTGACGATTCTTCGCAGGAGAGCATTTTTTAAGATATTATTTTATTTAATATATTAGTTGGGGCCTCGGACAAAGTAGAATTTCGGGGCCCCTAATCCCAACTAAAGTGTTTTCACGTTGGAAAAAATAAAACAATTGTACAAACATCTACACATTTATTATTGCATAAAAAGCGAAATGAATTCTCCTTCATGCACGAAAACCTTTTACATAAAAATACAAAATACTTGGTAAACAATTACACATATTGACATACAAAGAGCATTATAAAAAAAGAAATTTTTGAATTTGATTTTGAATGAGCGAGAAATTTTTTTGTGAGAAAAACAAAGAATTCGAATCTTGGATCTTGGTTTGTGTTCGAGGCCCCCGTATGTTTGGGGCCCCGGGCATTTGCCCAAGTTGCCCATAGGGTAACGCGCCACTGATTGTAATAGTAATGATATCACTAGTCAGCGTTTATAGTTGTAATGTTTTGGTAAACGTAACATACATCTTGTAAAATATGAGCCAAGATAATGTCCAAGAGAGAAGGAGTGGCGCAGACGTCTTTTTCACGGTTTCCGAGAACGACAATGGCGACATTTTCGTCGCGACAACGATTACGCAAAACAGGATCCCCGTTTCGCCGAAAGCGCGATCGGCGCCGATCGAAAGCATAAGCGCACATTCCTCTGCATTCACTTGCACCGCGCGCGCGTGTGGCGCAAAAGACACAGCTGAGCAAGCCTGAACCAGATCCGCGGATGACTCGGACCTCTTGCACCGGCGAAGGTCATTGACTCTGCCGCGCAATTAGTCACTGGTATCGCGTAATTAATGCGTCATTTCGCGGCCAGGTCAGGCCTGTGATTTTTCGATACTCCATTGTTCAAGCGTCTGCTATGAACGCTGCTTAGACATTAGTGGAAAATTTAGGAGATGATCGATATCGTCTCCTTCGTGCCTCGCAAGAAGTCTCTTGGCAGGAATTCGAAAGCAATGCGACAGAAAGCCGGCCGATTGGGTCCTTCCACTGGCATTTTCGGATTTAGCCGAATTATTGGTTACCGCGTGACCTCGCGGCCTAACCATTAGCTAAATCGATGAATTTTGTGTCGAAGTCAAAGAACATTCGATGAAAATGAGATAGAGCAATGATTGTTTTTCTTAATTGAATCTTTAATGAAGGAAAATAAAGAGATTATGGTTCAAACGGTTTTTAACCTTGAAAATCTGTGTTAAATGTTAACACTTCGCTGCATAGTGTATCATATCTGATACAGTTAACAAATCTGGTATATAATAAACCAATAATGTGTTTTCTTACTATGTTTATTTTTCTGAATATGTTATTTTAATTTTTTGAAAATATTTTTCCCTGAACTAAATCACAAAACGGACCTTCTTTCAATTTTTTTCATCCCAATTAAAAAAATCGTGCAATGAAAGGTTAAACTTGCAGTATTACAAGAAAATTGTGATTAAAAATTTGTCTACTTATCTCGGGATTTCATAATTTTTTCGTTGAAATCGTTCTCGTGAAGCACGGAAAGTACACGGGTGCTAAACGTGCTGGATTGAAATTCGATGGAGAATAGAAGATTTTCGTTATCGTCGAGCTCGAAGTTTTTATCCGAACGATAAATCAGCTACGATGGTCCTTGCAATAAATTTCTGAGTAGCGATTCCGTGGAACGAATGCGAACGACGCGCCGCTCCGCCCGTAACCCCGTTTATTTGAACTTTCTCCATCGATCGGGTCGGCAATCGAGATTCTCTTTTTCCCGGCGGCTAATCTCGCGAGCCTCCATTATCCTCGTCGTGACGACAAGGCTTGTGCTCGCGCGCTTAAAAGCGTCGACTTCGCCTTTGTTTATCGCACTCGGTGCAATTAAACCGGCCGTTTTCTTGCCGCCGCGCCGTTCAAGAAAACCGGCGACAGAGGAGGCGGCGCGGTGGCGTCTCTATCCGAACCGTCATACGGTTTCCTTCGTACGCAACGAGTTCGCCGGCGAGTGTTCGGGACACTTGTTCCAACTATAGTCGCGTTCAATCGACGGACAAGGATTTAATGAGATTAAATTGAAGCATTCGATTGGTTCCCGTGAAACGCCACCTTTCGTCGGAAACAACCTCTTCGGTCGATTTCTCGCTTTGGTTTGTCTGTCGTTTCCATGGGAATCGGTTCTCGGTTGACTAGCAGGATACCGATGTGGTTTTATTTCCAAGGGGCTGCCGCATCGATGCGGTTTTGTTTTCGCAAATTAAGGACCGGAAAGCTGACTTTCGTAAGAACCACGCCCGCTAGTCCGACCGCCTATCTGAGAATCATCTGACCCCGTAGATCCTCCACGGATTAGTGTTTCGCAGAAATTGAAATCGGTGTTTCGCAGAATACGCAGCGATCTTCGAGTCGTTCTTTCTAGAGAATTTACGACTAATTGATACACCATTTCAGAGAATTTATCTTTATCGAACTTTATGGAAAATGAAAATATTCCACTTGAATTTCAACGAACTGGGCTGAAGTAGAAATGTATTTTCTTTCTTAATACATGTTTAATAGATTCAAAACAATATAACAGTAGAAATAAAATAAGATGATCTAGAGAACAGTAGAAATGTAATAATATTTTTTTAAGGAAATCTCATATGAGATTTATTAGAACATAATATACATTACATTGTAATACAGCGTATATAAAAAAAGCAAGAATATTAGGGAAGTTAAACAAAAAGGAAACATTATTAAAATAAAATGTAATAATATGAGTGACGTTAAAATAGACTAAATTGCGTCGAGCAGTTCGAGCAGAACTACATTATAGCCGACCGAATATTTGACCGGCAGGATCCCCCGGTGAACAACAAGAAAATAAGAGAGCAACGGTCCATTGTCTCGCCACTCGGTTAGATTTCCGGACCCTACCATATAAAAGCTGAAACATCCATTCCCATTTGTTACAGCGAAAGAGCCAATTCCAGTGAGGATCGAACAAGTGATCAAACATTTCGTAGCGGGCGCACCGAGCGAACCGAGATAAATCATCCCTGGTGCGCAAACAACGTGCAACAGAAAGCGGCGTGTGTCTCGGGTTTCACCGTTCCTAAGGATAAAGGATTTGGAAATCGCGGCTAGGATCTATCTCTCACGTCTCGCCGGCTACCGGCGAACGGCGAGCGGCGAGCGGCGCGTGGATTTTATCCATGGCTGGTATCCGTTGGGCGGGTACAACCTGTCCTACCAGTGCAAACGAGACTGGTGGCGGGCAAAAATCGCGTCGACAAGCTGGAAGTGAATCGGCCCGACGTTGCACCGTCCTATAGAAAGCCATGAGGCACGAGAATCGAGTTGGAGCATAGCCATAATTGTCGCAGCAAAATGACCGAGATAATTGACTAAATCTGTAATTACGAACGCGAGCAGTAAGTGACTCTGTTCAATAAAATAGATAGAAACGGTTAGAATAATTTCGACAACTAGACTGCGGATTTTACGAAGTTACGACAAAAATCGAGATGGTGAAATTTTAAACAGTTGAACATTAATATTCTACAAAGGCGCGTAGTGGCTCAGTGGGTAGAGCGCGCGACTGCGGATGCCGTGGTCGCGGGTTCGATCCCACCGCCGGCACCTCTGGAATTTTCCATGTGCTATTTACTGTGGTGCCTAAGGTGGTTCGGAACCCACCTTAAAAACAGTAGGTCCCGCTGGAATTGGTTGCAATTAGGCGATAGGTGAAATCGGAAAGAGAAGGAGAGTGGTGTATGGACTTGAAACCCTGAGGGGACCAAGTATCTATTTCCTACATTAATATTGTACAATAAATAACTAACAAGACGATTCCCTTCCCGGGCGCGAAGGGAGAATAAGGAAACCACGCCTCTCAGGGTGCTCTGCATAGGAAAATCAACGAAACCACGCCTCCAAGAGTGCTCTATATAGAAAAAGCTACGGAACCATGCCTCCCAGGGTGCTCTACGTGGGAAATGCAACAAAGCCACGCCTCCGAGAGTACTCTAGATAGAAAAAGTGACGAAATCACGCCTCTCACAGGGAGGAAACACCACGCCCACTAGAGCACTCTACACATAAAGTGCTGAAACAATGCTCACCGGAGACACTCTAGAGACTATTCTACAATTATTAAGCAACAAGACGATGCCCTCCCGGGCGCGAAGGGAGAATAAGGAAACCACGCCTCTCAGGGTGCTCTGCATAGGAAAACCAACGAAACCACGCCTCCAAGAGTGCTCTAGATAGAAAAAGTGACGAAATCACGCCTCTCACAGAGAGGAAACACCACGCCCACTAGAGCACTCTACACATAAAGTGCTGAAACAATGCTCACTGGAGACACTCTAGAGATTATAGAGTCTATAGAAACAGCCACTGAAACCATGCCTACCAGGCGGCTCTGTGACGTCTCGAAAGTGATTCGGGTAGTTCGAGAGGCCGACGGCGATCGCGTCGATCGTGTATTCAGAACGTGACACCGGTTGTGCTTGCCGATTGTTCCGCCGACGAGCAGAGGATCACGAGCCCGTAACAAACGCCGGGTTCGGCTCGGCTTGGTTCTGTATGTGTATCGTGCCGATTATATAAAAGAAAAGGATACCCCGTGTGGTAAAAGTGGGTCAGAGCGTCGACGAGCTCCTAATACGCCTCGCGTGTACACGCTTCCTCGTGCGACCGTTGGCCGCGTGCAACGTCCTCATTTTCAAAAGGATTCGGTGCGCGCCGATGATAAATCACGCTCGTGCGAAACGACATCGTATTCACGGATTGAAATTGCGCGAGGAGGAGGTGGAGAACGAGGAGAAGCAAAACGCGGGAAGAGGAGGCGATCTAGGAGGAAGGAGGAGGGAGGAGGAGGGTTGCGCGCCGCTTGATTTCGAGTTTCAGGCCGAGCGTGTTTCCCGGAGAATCGATACGAGCAACCAGCAACCCCCCTGAGTTACCGGCGGTAGTCGGACAGGGTGGTAACGCTATTTTAAAGCGCGACACGAAAGTGTAATAATAACGGCACGCGGGTTTCAAGCGATTTGACGACCTACCCGCCGAGTTAACACGTTATCTCGAGCTAGTCGAACGCCGTGGCGTTGACTTTAAGCGAGCTTGGAGTGATCGTGTTTACTCGCGTTTGAATGAGACGTTTGCTGGCAGGCATCAGTCCACTTTAAGTATAGATGTTGACCATGCTGTACTTGTATCATATCAAATTAAAGTATATTAATATTTTTCTGTCTATCCATGGGACTGTTTGAAGGCGTTTGGAAGTACTTGCACTCGTGTGCAAATGTTTGTACCGGGTGGTAAGAGACGTTGGCAGAGTTGATTTAAGTTTGAAGTTGTTTGACGGTGTTTGAGTAAATGAAATCGTGAATGATCTCTGTTGAGAGATGATTGTCGATCTCCTGGGTACTTGCAGGGATCTGTGCCGGTTCGCAACAGCGTGGTTTGACCAGGCATGGCTCGGTATGACGTGGTGTGGCTAGGTGGGCCGGTATCGGGCAGGTATCGGGACGGCGGATCGCTCGAGATAATTAAGAGCCGCCGAACGGACGACGGTCTCGAGAAACCGGATGACCAACGGCGGAACGAGCGGTGCCGGGGTCGACGGAGGACGACGGGCAAACGTGGAAGTAGGCGGTGAAAGGGAAAATTATGTTCTAGCGTGACTCGAGACAGGCCACAAGAGAGATGCACGTGCCACGAGCACATTCGACTTTCCAGCCGCCCGATAACCTCGACGGAACCGGGAGGCGGGAGATCGTGTCCGTTCCGGGATACCAGGGCGAACCTAGTAGGCAGCGGATGGCTGGAGGTAGGTGGGCATAGGTGGACATAGGTGGGTAGAAACAGAAAGAGAAAGATGGAAAACAGGTTGGAGATGGACATGGTGTAGACGATGCAGTCAGAACGCGGTGAAAAATGTTTCGGGCTTGATATTTTATACAATGGTGCATCGCAAACATGTGAGACTCACTCGAGAACACGCGTCCTACTTCACGTCGTTTCAAACCTGTAATCATTGCTCCATTAACCCTTATCACGAAAACCGGGTAGCCACTTTTGTAATAGTTTGTATTATATGGCCGAACGGTGATAGTTTATAATTAAAAGACCTGTTAGTAGGATTTTCAATAATTATGCTGCACCAAAAGGCGACCTGTTAGCTCTCAATGAAAATCGCTGTCGCTGTTCAAGGTTCTATTAAGAAGTGTTTCGCCACGGACCATAGATTATTCAAAATTATGCAATAATCGCCGGCCGGTAATGTGTTAACGAACAGAAGACAGTACATCGCTGAGACTGTGTTATAAAAGTCATTGCTCTATTTCAGGTTCCTTCGTGTCACGTCTTCCATATTTTTCTTGACAATCAGCAAAGTTATCGTAGAACGATTCGTGTTCCATACAGTCTAGAAATATGAATTTCCTCCTTTGAGAAGAAGGATTGTTTGGCTACATCGAATGAAAAGTGGGCCGCGCAAGGTGCGCAGGGAAGGTGGCCGGCGCGACGTTCTCGGCGTCGCGTCGGGAAAAGAAAGGAGAGGAAGGGGAAGAAGGAGAGGAAGTTAAGGAAAGGAAAAACGGTTTTCCAGGGTCCACGTGTCGGGAAGTGGCGGCGGGTAGACGCTTTTAACCCTCTAACCTAGTCGGGGCTGGCTTCTCGTAGAAACCATCAGCCAACCAGCGTCTGCGGAGCGCACGACCGAGCAACCGAGTCACAGCCCAAGCCTTCCTCTCCACGCCGCTTCTCCGTGCCGGCTAGAAAATCGAAGTGGAACGTACGAGCGAGCGGAGGCAACATCGCTCTCATCGATCGGCCTCTGACTCTATTCCATCCTCGTCCGTTCCCTCCGCTACCCTTCTCTTCTCTTCTTTCGCCCTCCTTTCCACCGATCCTTACCCTCTTTCCTCCTTGATCGCTGCTACCCTTCCTTTAATCTCATCCCAGACCACGTTCCGAACCCTCCCGTTGTTTTTCCACGCGTCAGGTCCCTCGGTCGCTGTTATCCTGCTTTTGCAACACCTTCTTTCGACTTTTCTATCCACTTCAACTGACACCTTCTTCGTCTTCTTCCTCCCTCTTCTCAAGTTACAGGTCGCGTTTGCCCTTCTTTCGGCGATCCTTATCCTGCTTTCTTGTAATCTTGTTGCCGACCATATTCCGCACCCTTTTGTCTTCGTTTCTATGTCCCTTTTCTCTAGTTTCAGAATGGAACGTTAAGGGAGTAAACTCGTTTCTAGGATTTCTAGCACCCCATTGCGGGATGTGCCTTCTCATTTTTCGATAATGCAAAAATGAGGTTTCTCAGTAGAAGTTACAATAAAACTTGCTCCATGAATTGCAACAAGCTAGGGTGAAATAAATACATAATTCCTTGTTGAATATGTTTAAAAGATTAAAAATAATATAGTAGCACATTCAATTCAAATTTTACATTTTTATCATAAATGCATAAAATTCGCAGTCTATGGTTAACATACATTTACATCAATGCCGAATGTGTCCTATTCGCTCACAAAGTGACAATATCAACGGAATAAACTGGACGAGAATGACAAAAAGATGCTGCAGAAATCGCGACAGTAGGGTTGAAACGAAGCTGCCCGTCAGCCCGTGCTGTTCCACCAGTACAATCACCGATCTCTTCAAAACTCGAATGATTCACCCTCGCTCCTCGACGAGCTGTTCTTCTGCCACGTAACCGAACAGAGAAAGGGAGAACAAACAGGCCAAAGGTAAAACCCGGAAAGACAAAAGAGAGCCCCCGGAATACCGGCTATCAAAATCCATCTCTATCGTTGAAACGGCGAACGAAGGGCACTCGAACGGGAATTCGATTTCCGGTAGTTGCGGGGTCGCGTGTACAAACGACACGCGCGTGCGGGAAAAATGCGCGGAAAAGGGACGGTGGGTTGTGCGTGTAGATTGCATCGAATAGAAGCTGTGGAGAAAACGTAGTGAGAGAGAGAGAGAGAGAGAGAGAGAGAGAGAGAGAGAGAACCGGAGCCGAAGTGTGACCAACGTCCGATATGGAGTGGCACGCGTGCGTCGTTATTGCGGGAGCGGGCCGATAGAGAGGTTCTGAACATCGGAGGGGTGCGTGGTAGTTCTCAGCGAAAGCGAGTTGAACAGACACAGAGAGAGAGAGAGAGAGAGAGAGAGAGAGAGAGAGAGAGAGAAGCTAAAGGGGAGACACTGAGGGAAAGAGACAGAGAAATCGAGACAAAAGGGTCGCGAGAACGGGGCGGAAGTAGAGGGGGTGACGCGTTGGAAAAACAACGGGAGGGTGCAGAATGTGGTCGGAGATGAAATTAACCCCTTGCACTGCTGTTTATTTGCAGGCAATGGGGACTAGACACACGGTTCTACTTCTCTTGATTTTGTAAAGAGGTTAATTAGGAATATCAGCGGATGTTTATGTAATTTTCCATTGTTATAGAGAAATATCAAGAAAGCGGTACCAAATGCAACCCGTTTTTCATCGGTCATAATATTTGTAGTTCCAAAATAGATAAAAGTCGTGGCAAATTTTGTCGAATTTGATTACCCCAGCATTTTTGCATCCACAGTATAGTTATTAGTAAGTAGTTCAACGTAAAAATTGTTCGCGAAAATTACAAATGAGTATTGAGCTGTAACTTTCCAGGCAACGATCGAATTCTTTTCTCCGCCCGTTGTCTAATGTTCTGCAATTTTCTTTCGCTCGAAATCTGCCTGCACCCCGCCGCGCTTTTTCGCATATCGGAATTCCCTGGAGATGCGCGGGCTTCCAGGATTTCTCGTTTCATTTCGCGTAACAAACGGACGGACGAATCGCAACGAAATTAGTTGGCTTTGACTCGAGGAAGATACGGGGTGGCTTGAAGCGCTCAACGAAACGAGGGCGCGTTCTCCAAGAGTGAAAAACGCGTAAGAATGCGTAGAAAGCGAGGTACAATTGCGCGATTAATTGAAAAATCAAAATCGCGTTCCGTTAGCGAGCACGTGAGATTTTTCTCTAGCTATCTGATCGTATTTGTTGCTCCCGACCGCGTTAAATAATGTTCACAACATTTCGCGCGAGACGTTCGATCATCCGAGATGCAATGACGAAACTAGATGCAAAGGATTGATGTCGTTTCCTGTTAGCGGACGCCCGTTATTCGGTTTACTTGCTCTGTTAATAAAATTGATATTTACATTGCCGCGAGTGCCGTGCGACAAGCACTATAAATGTTTACCGTTTTATAGTATCGTTTGGATGCGATCCACGTGGCTAGGACGTAGTCACGCGGAAACGCCCGGAGCACAGGACGCGTTAAGTACCAAAGCAAAGTACAAATATTGTTGGTGAAACATCACGTGAACACCGCTCGTTCTTTGCACGAGTCCAGTTTTTCTTCCACTTTCGCGGTGTTATCGCGATTTCCTTGCGAATCTCGGCGTCTTCTCACTCGTCGGAATTCAATTACGTCAATATGTTTACGAACGTTATGTTGCACTGATATTTTATAACCGTGGCGAACAATGCAAAAACCGCGGAGCTGAAATTCTATTTAAGTTTCCCCGTTTAAAGATTTTAATGAAAACAGTCGGCAATTATTGCGAAAAGGTGACTGTACGCCGATATTTATGAAACCCAAATATGTTATAGATTTCGACATTTCGAACAACCCTTACCAGTTTCCAAGAAACAATTGCTAATACTTTAAAGACCATGTTTTGTCTCTCATCCCCACAGCGTGTTTACAAACAAGAAGTAAACAGACGCCGCACGGAACAGTGTTACGTTGCCACGGAGCGCACAAGAATACGGAAAATTCAATATAGTATTAGCAATAGTTTTTTGCGAATATCTCGAGAACTAAAAGCGACCCCACCCCCTCTATATTGGAAAAGGAAAAAGTTGTTTAAAATGTAAAAATCTATAACATACTTAAATTTCATGAAAAACGGAGCACAGTAACCTTTTCCCAATACTTACCAAACCGTCTACTTGCTCAGAGCCAATATTAGACTTTGCATTTCATGTGTTTTATTTTAAATCCTTTTACTTCGAACAATTTTTATTTCGCTCAGAGATGTGCAGTTTATTAATTAATTTTCTTTTTCGAGAAATGCTTCGACGTAAATACTTTTCGTCGATTTCGAGGAATTTTTCAGACCAAATCCGGTCGGCATAAACTGTTGAAATTTTGCGGCTCTCTTTGCCATCCTTCGAAGAAAATGAGCACATTTTTTCAAGATATAATAGCAGATTTTTGTCAAGATGTATAAATGAAAATTTCAAAATGAGCTTCTTTAAAGTAGGAGCATCGCTGCGAAAGGACTGCGCAAGGGATTATCTTTCCAGAATGCGAGAGTGCGAGAAAATGCGAGATAAAAATTTGTTTAAAGCCGAGGCAGTGGTCTGCGCAAGGAGTTAACGACTCGAATCGAGTAACACCTGCGTCTCGTTCGCGATCGGATAATACGGAGTGATAGGGGTGCGAGTATCGGGAAAGCTCGCGATTCGCTTGTTATCAGCTGACAGTGCCGGTATTCCCTGACAGGTAATCGGACCCGAGAACTGGCGGAACGTAACGATGCGGAGCTCGTTTCAAAACGCGAACGGGTTCCCTCCGAAGGAGTGACATTACGTTATGGTAAGAGAATCTAAGGGAACACACGACACCTTCGATCCACATTCGAATGAACAGATCATGGACATTGTTTATGTCCCTTCTCAATCATTCTGATCAGTTGGAAATAAAACATTTTTACTTTTCATCTGTTTAAACGTGTTATGAAATTTCTCAGGCTGATTTCCCGGCATTCGACATGTTATCACATTATCTATCAGTGATTATTCCATGATAAATATATATAATATAATATAAATATATAATTATAATATAAATATAATATTAATATAAATATGATATAAATATATTCTTCTATCGATCGTATTTCTTGTTAATATAGAATGTTTAATGTTTTCGGCGCAATGTTAGATCGTTTGTTACTTTATTCTATAAAGCAATTTTGCAAATTACCAAATTAAGTACTCGACGTTCCGACGATTCAAGATTAATTAGAATTGCGCCTGTAAAATATTATACTTTTTTCTAAACACTTGCTGAATTTCGTTATAACAAATGTTATTAAAAAAAATTATCCATTTGCTTCGCGATGAAATTAAATATAATTCTTTACTGCTGTGAGGCACATGTTAAACACATGTCGGTTATCGAGACACTGAGGTAGACTGTAAACATTTGGCAAGAACGTATCAAATAGATCGAGGTTAGACCAATTATTCCATAGTTGTTGAATGAATTTGAAAAAAGCATTATTCAATAGCAACAACAACTTTAATCGTAAACCAACAACTAGGTCCCAATAACAAAATCAAATAATTTCCTTTGGGGTCAATGTGTAAAAGAAGATTTTTAATCTTCCTTCTGGTACAGCACTTTTATTGAAAAGCCTAGTAATAGGCCATTATTCAAAACATTGTCTACATTGTTAAATATGTCCGTATATAATCAATTACTAAACATTTAGTTATTGTAATCGTATAAAATTCATAAAAAATCATGGGAAATGAAAGGAATGTTTAGTTTTCAAGTTAAAATTGCCC